>JASGXE010010577.1:0-15736 GCA_030068105.1 Sinentomon sp. SZTP_YWyxl | reverse complement strand
TTTCCTTTTTTCACCTTGATCGATTTTTTATTGTTTCATTCCTCTATGGGAAGTGATTCCTTGCTTTGCTCCACTTTTTATTGTTCACACGCAGCAGAAAAATTATTTCCATCCTGATCAGGGGAAAATTTTGATTTTCCCACATCTTTGCATTTGCATCTTTTCTCCTTGCATAAATGTCTCTGCATGCATTTTTCATGCAGGACCTTAATTACTGATGATTCAAGGATTTCCTTAGGATGGTCACGGGAGTAGGTTGCAAAAACATCATTCAGGTTGTCCTTGGCCTGGAATCAGAAGTCTAGTTTGTCTTATATTCGTATTTGTCCAATTCAGCACCATAGGCATAGAGTGAGAGTGTTGACTTGGCAAGTTTGCTTATTTTGGGCATTGCATTTCCATTTGCAGGGTGGCACATTTTCAATTTCCAATTTGGGTATGTTTGGAATAAGTAACTTTGCTGCTGTCATCAACCCACCACAGTCCTGCATTTTGGCCGTTGGAACAACACAGAGCACACTGGCTCCTGATGAGGCTGACAGCCAAGGGTATGATGAAAATGGTTTTGCGACCACATTGCTTTCTTTCACTGACTACTTGCAAAACTTAGATGTTTTTCCATTTTTGTTTTCATTTTTTTGAATCAACGTTTTTTGCAACATCTCCAACTTTTTAAAGAGTCATCTTTCTGACATTCTAACAATTTCTGAATCTCAAATTTCTGGATCTAGATAGGGTGATACACAGAAATTAAATAACTAACTTGATGCTATTCAGATTTCCATATCAATTGACTGTGATGTTTTTGGGGTACCACACCCTCGTTGACGAACAATTGAACTCAAATTGATACGTAGATCTGAATAGCGTGAAGGTAGTCGTTTTATTTCTGTTTAACAAAAACTTTATTCGAAGCAGCTTAACCGGTCAAGCCCGAAAATAGCGAAATTCGGTCATATCGCGATCACCGCAATTTCAAAATGGTAAAGTGTTTCACCCAGACGGAGTTTTTTCTGAATAACGATGCGCAAAGTTGGAGCTTTGCATAAATGGCTCTAGAATTGAGTTTTTAATAGAAATTGCTAAAAATTTGGTTTACTTACCAAAAAATCTTGAAGAATCCAAAAATGCATGCCGAATTATCATATCTTCCTCGAACTGGCAGAAAATCTGAACATCAATGTCGTCCTTCCAGTCCCAGATGACATACTGCTTGGGCTCTTCATCAACCAAACTGCTGGTCTCACTTCCAAACTCAACTTCAAAACTGCTAGCAACACTTCTTTCATCATCACTGTTTTCTACACTTCCAGTTTCACAGAGTTCAATTTCCACCTCTTGCAGTTCAAATTCCAACTGTTCATTTATTTGAAATGAACTTCCGGATGACTCTCCTCTTTCAGACATTTTGGAGCAGAAAAACAACAACACAACCAAAGATTTCCGTCAACACGTGGCATCAAAAAATGGCGTCTGCAGAAATACCAATATCTCGGGGCACATTCAACCGATTTTATCGAAATTTGCGGCATTCGAAAGTTCAATATTTTCTGCAGATGACATGCGGTCGGCAGGTGGTTTTAATACGACGTAATTAAATTAAAATCGCTTGAAAATGGAATGCACATGCGGACGTGTATCTACGTCCTTCGTACAATCACATCTTGGCGGTTTTGACGAATATTTACGTCGTTCGTACGCACAGTTTTTTTAGCGGACGTAAATGTACCGCGATCAGGCTTGACCGGTTTCGGTTTCTATTTACAGATTAGTTCCATTGAGCCCTGATCAGATTGTGAGGGACAAGAACATTATGTAGCAACGAGAGTAGCCTGAATTTTCCACTCCTCTCTAAGTTTGTTTTCTCTCTGTGGTATGCTTTACTTTGGGTTGTGGTCATTGTCAGTCATTTCTGTTGGCATCAATGTGACTTCTTCAATGTTTGAACCATTCATCTCCAAACCTTCTTGATTTCCAATCTTTTTCAGACACACTGCCATCAACATTTTGAACGTGACCTTGAGTTGTGATCATAGGGTTGTCGATGGAGCAGTTGGTGCAAGGTGGCTTGCAGCTTTTAGGCAATACCTTGAAGATCCACAATCGATGCTTTTATAGTTGTTGTTAAGCTCCCGAAATGTAGGATGCGTTTGAAGTAATGTGTTCACTGCTACAATTATTAATCCGCCATTCATTTTATTTCCCGTCATGCGTTCTTGTGTGCCACTACAACTGATTGCAGTGCTAGTCAGTTATTTGTTCATTTATATGGGCATGATTTTTTTCAACGGGGCCAGACAGGCTCTTCTGGGCCATCGAATTTGTTGGAGTTTGATCTTCAGCAAAGTTACACAGCATAACCTGGGGATGGCTGCATACCCCTGATGCGATTACACCCATACTCTTTAGCTTGGTTTGGCCGTGGTTCAAACAGGTGACTGATATCCTGTGAGGGTATCTGCCTCTTTTAAATTCTGGAAATGATATGCCACCAGTATGCTCGCCACTGGGATGGGAAGGGAAAGCTTCGTCTGATTGACTTGCAGTTAACGGCATATCCTTTTTCAACCATTTTCATTGCATCAGCTCTGGCATACTTCAGATTGGTGCGGCACTTATTTCATAGCCATGAAAAGGGTTGCAGCGATCTGGAAAACCTGAAAAAGTCAGGGAATTTGAAAAATGAACCTGGAAAACCTGGAAAAGTCTAGGATTTCGATGGCTTTTGCTGCCAAACCTGGAAAAGTCAGGGAAATCGAAATGCCAAAAGGGAATTTTTCAGTCAAATAACTCAGTTTGAGCCTCAGTTTTGGAACATTCGAGGCAATTTTTCTCAAAAATGCTTTTTGCTTCTTTTTCAAAATGAGTTTTTTCATCAAGCTGACATTTCATCAATTCTTGACATTTCTATCATGAAAATCCTGAAAATTGACAGTTTTATGCGGCATCGGGCCTGGAATTTCCTGACAACGGACCTGGAAAAGTCAGGGAATTGGGATCTGGGAAATGGCTGGCAACCCTGTGAAATCTTGTGCTGGAGAATCAGCAGTTGGCCTGAGCCAACTCATGAGACTAAGCCCTTAAATAAGCTGTGGCGAAGTGTTTGAGAAAAATTCAAACATTGAATGCTTGATTATTGAATATATTGATTGCTTGGGGCTTCGAGTGAATGGTGAAGAGAGCGGTCCGGGGGAATGTGACTTTCGTGGAACAGTCGGGGGAAAATTTAGATTTTCCGAATTGGCCGTATTGTATGATGCAGGCTGTCGGCAAAAAAATAATTTAAGCTCTTGTTTTTCCACTGTTTGCTTATAAGAAGTTGCAGTTCCCCAGGACCTTTCTTCCCCAAAAATGTGCACTTCATGTTGGTAGCCGCTGCTGTCATTTTGGGGAAACCATCGTCTTTCATTTGGGTAAGTCCTCTCCATTTAAACTTTTCTTATGCTGTTAGAACATTTGGGACGCTTGCTCCTCGATGACACATTTGCCCTTGCTCCTCGATGACACATTTGCCCCATTGGTGGTGTTTAGGAACGATATTCTTTCATTGGCCTATAACATGCCAGTGGTGAAAGAACTTTTCCTATTATACGAGTAATTTCAGCCCTGAGGTCAAGTTTCCTTCCCCCGCATTGTCCGTGGATCTTACAATGCATCTGGAACAGTCTAAAGCTTAAAGTTATTGTATTGGAAGTAATGTTCTGGCTGTTATGTATGTTTTTCGATTAATCATCACTAGACCTCCATAAACAGTAGGAATTTTAATTGCTTCTTCATATTGCCTTCCTTTGTGCCATTAAACGATTGATTTGGTATTCATTTTGCTGTGCAATGATATCTGGACACTTTTGTGTGACCTTATTTCACTTGAAGGTTCATTTGAGGAAGCTCGTGAAATCTTCAGCGATTGCCAGCAGCCGGCTCTTCAGAAGTTTGGAAAAGGGTGCCCAGCGGGCCTCCTTGTGGGTTTTGGCTTAAAAATAGTGGCCAATGAGATCGGGGGGGAGTGGTCACATGTTAATCGCTGCCAGGTGATTGGCTTCCCAGTTTCTGATGGATACACTTGCCCTGCGGCCAGGTGTGGTAGACTCCTGTCCAGTGATACGTGAAACACTTCGTATATCAATCGTCATTTTCGTTACAGTCATCATGTCAGTAATTATAAATGACATGGCGGTTATTGCAACAACAATGACAGAATTGACACATAATCAGTTTCAGTTTCCAGGTAAATCTAATCAAAAACCCACAGACCTTTCTGTTTCTTCATGTGTATCTTCAAGTGCAATGAGGTATCTGAGTCTAAATTGGCAAGTCAGATTCCGATCGATATTATCGTTTATG
Source organism: Sinentomon sp. SZTP_YWyxl (assembly GCA_030068105.1). NCBI lineage: Eukaryota > Metazoa > Arthropoda > Protura > Sinentomata > Sinentomidae > Sinentomon > Sinentomon sp. SZTP_YWyxl. Next base: position 11,392 of record JASGXE010010577.1, on the reverse strand, counting down.
CTTTGTCGTGGTTGTGTCACATGCGGTTCTTTAATTTATTTTCCTGTTAACTTTAGCTGTTATACAATTGTTTTCAAGATTTGTTGTTTTGTTTGAAGTTCTTCAATTACAAGATATGCAAAATGCTTCAGTTTTGTTTGGAGTTCAATTTTGGTTGTTGTTTCCACTTGTTTCATTAGAATTCCTGCAAACTACGAATAGTTTCCAGGAACTGAAGAAAGTGCTCCATTTCCCCGTTTTTTCCAGAAAATTAGCATTGAGCACCAGATTCCTTCAAGCATCAAAGGAAGGAGTGATGAGTGATTCTTCCGAAACGTAGTCCCCTTGAGAGGTAATTATATCAAAGTTTACACTGTGTTACCTTAACTAGGAGCCCAGTTCACTAGACTCTAGACATTATCGTACTCTCTCAAAGCTTCCAAGCGAACATTTTCATAATTCTGATTACAGTTGAATCCCTGAGATTCAAAAGGGCACTTGTCCACAAAAGCTGCTTCTGAGATAAACAGAAAAAAAACCATGTTTACTTTGGCTGGGGAAGCCAAAATTTGAACGGATGATGCCTTTAAGCATCGGTGCTTCCGTCAAATATCCAGGCTTGTCTCACACTGCCTCCCACCGACTGATCATCAGGGGATGGATCAGTGGGAGTGTTGCCACCACCTACAAGCCAATCCGGACCGAAGCTCTATGCAGATTACCCTGCATTGGCTCATATCACATGATGTTGTTGTCAACCAGACCAAAAACCAGCAACTTTTGACTTCCAAACTTGACTACTCCACTTCACACGGAGACATCGCGTCGTCCGTTGAGTGAGTGGGTAGACCCATCTCTCATCATAGGTCGTTCCGGTGACCTACCGTGCTATGAACGGATGATGCCTTTAAAGCATCGGTGCTTCCGTCAAATATCCAGGCTTGTTTCACACTGCCTCCCACCGACTGATCATCAGGGGGTGGATCAGTGGGAGTGCTGCCGGTAGGTCACCGGAACGAAGGTTAGCACGGTAGGTCACCGGAACGACCTATGATGAGAGATGGGTCTACCCACTCACTCAACGGACGACGCGATGTCTCCGTGTGAAGTGGAGTAGTCAAGTTTGGAAGTCAAAAGTTGCTGGTTTTTGGTCTGGTTGACAACAACATCAAGCCAAATTTTGTTTACACAAATATTGTTTTCACAAAATAGTTTCGATAAACATGAGGTTTATACACACCTCACTTGCCTCCTTGGAGCCACTTGAATGTGGTGGACAAGTGCCCTTTTGATCCCAAATTATTTCTTCACCGATGGTTGGGTGGTTTGGGAAGTGAGAAGCACATGTCAATTCATTAGGAAACATGCTTATCATGTTAGGAAACATGACAATAAACAATTAATATACTGAATCGCGCTGAAGAGAGGGAGAGAAAAAATAACACAATTCATTCAGTGCTAACGGTATCAAAATGAGGTTCAAAACGGCACTTGTCCACCGGCAAATGCCCTGGACAAGTGCCATTTTGAACCCATATCATGACATTCCACCAACAAATAACCTATTTGCTGCAGCAGGACATGCGCCCTTTTGATTCTGTATGAGGAGGGAAGGGTCCGGCACACAGAAAGCACTCCCAACTCAAAATCAGAAAAACATGGACAAGTGCCCTTTTGATTCTCACCGATTCAATTGAGGTCTTACAGATTCAGAGATCATTGAGAAGATTGGACATGCAAACATCAAACAGTGCAAAATCGTGATCATACCTAGGAATGATAAAACTTTGCAAATGCCAGGGAAGATGTGCCTGGAACTTCTTATGCAAAGTTGTTTAGAAGCACCGTGCCTCAGAGTGAGCTTCAAACTGAAGCTTGCATTTTCACCCACAAATGATTTTTTCTTTGATATTGCACTGTCACTGAAATTTCAAATTTGCATTGATGCTTAGCTGAATCTAAATGCCCACTGGTTGCATGGGGATGGGTCCAGGACGGTCGATTTGCAGCAAAAATATTCTTGAAAGTGTTCCATTGAAGTCTTATTAATTATGGTGAGTCTTCAGCCCTCCGTGCATTTTCCAGCTGTGTTTACAATGACTCTGCTACATCTTGGTAATAGGGCAATTGCAGCGGATGGATTGTGCAAAAATTTGATGATCATTTTCAATTGCAAGGAAGTTGCTTCCAAACTGGATTTGGTTCTTGCCTTGCAGCCGAGTCTGCGACCGTAGCGTGGTATTTGGTCTGGTTGTTAGGCGTACTTGAGGAAATCGGAATTGCCAGATGTTAGCCAATTTTAAGATTCTGGCCCCTGTGATGGGTTCTGAGGGGTTACGTCATACATGTAAGGTTATTGTTCTCTCGGGGTGGTCGAAAACACAGTTTGCGAGTTTGTTCATAGAGATTTGCGTTTGTTCATAGAGGTACGATTGCACACAACTTGCTGGGAAAAAGAGAATGATTTGCATCCACATAATTTTATGTGAATTTGCCACAGCTGTGGACTTTGCACAAATCTTGGCCATCTTTTGCACTGATTTTGAAGGAACGACTGAATTTTGAAAGCATTGCTGAGCTCCATGTAGGAATATTTTTTGAACGCCTTGTCACAAAACTTCAAAATAGGTCCGACTCGATATGATGTGCATGGTATCTGTCTCACACTTGAATCCCATTTTGGCCCATCTGTCCAGGTGAGCAAATGGCCAACTGAATTCTTATCTAGAGGTCCGTGTCCAGCAACTGTTTCCCAAGGGTGGCTTTCAATTCAAACTGCCCTCGTGCAGGCGCTTTTCAAGAAATAAAAGATGATAATTGCGCTTCAGGCAGAGTGATTCAAATGACGTGATCAAAATATTAGTTCCCTTGCCCCTGCTACCCTTTTCCACCCTCCGGAATCCACAATTCTCGTTCATCTTTGCGTTTACTTCAAGAGACATTAGGATAGCCACTAAAGGTTCACCTCCATACCAACCCCTAAAATTAAAGATCACACCGACAAAAACCAACCACACCACCAAAAAACCATCGCTTGTGATTCTCTATCAGAACATACAGAACGATGATCAAAACGAACAAGTTTTGAATACCAGATAACTGCAGTGGTTAATTGCTGAGACATTGAATGGGCCCAAAATCCATAGTTCTTCAGTCGCGATGCATAATTCCTCTTGTTCGGAAATTAGAAAGTTCTCCCATTGAGATGGAGTCGCTCAAGCTACGGAATATTAATTCGAAATTTTGATCAAGTTAGGTGAATCATCATCTGTAATAATTGCCATGGATAGCTGCCATTGCCAATAAATGCCATTGAATAGTTTTTGGAAAGTGGTCACCGCTAAACGGTGCTAATGTTTAAAAGTGTAACACATGGAAAACCGTTGCAACACATGGAGAACCGCAAGTTGTGTTCTTTTTGGAAATGGCCATCTTGAGCAAGTGTCTGAAGGAAGCAGCATTCGTATGATTAAGAATGATTAGTCCTGACATTTTCTAATTCCAATAGATTTTTGCCTCGATAAAATTTTCCACGGTTATGGATTTAGCATGATTCGGCCAGGTGCTATTTCTATGCACCAGAAAATTCAGTCTTGCATAGACAAGATGTCGAGATCCTTTCCATCATTTTTGATTGGTATTTCTTCCTGCTGGTGAATGGAAGGCGAAGCTGAAAAGGCAAAAACCGTTTTGCCAGCCCAGGCGGGTGGCGGGCCACACGGACTTGGTAAATCTATTTTCTTTTTAGTTTTTGTTGTAAATTTCTAAGCTGGGATTCACTCGAAAAATCTTACTTTCGGATATTAGCTGATTGGCTTGGATCCCTTGGGGTGTGATCTGTGAAGCACCCTCTATGAGCATTTATGAGGTAGTTAGTTCACATTGCTTTTTTGAGAAGGCTAGACCAGAATGCTGGTGGTGAAATAGCCAAATCTGTGTACCAGCATGCCATTTGCCTTGGGCTGTCAACGTGCTGGCGGTCTTGGTTGAAAACCAATGCTCGCTCAAGTGCGAGTTGGGAGACTAGGTTAGATTAGTGGAGGTCAGTTTAGAGTTAGGTGGTTTGGTAAATTGCATTTGAGAAAACTTACGAGTTCAGCTGGCATGTGGTTCAACCAAAGATCACCAGCTTGCGGAATGCCGTGCCTTGCTTGCGTGCCGTGCCAGCTTTGGGAAAAGGTGAGGAGAGTAGATGATATTCGAAAGTGTTTCCATGAAATAGAATTGTCGGTGAATTGTGGTAGGAGGGATGGTGCTGGCAGCTATTTTCCTCAAATCACTTAAATCCCAGGGCGAGCCTCCTCGTTGCCATCACAATGTCTGCTCAGCAGCATGCCAACGCTAAGCATGATGTCACATGCATGTGCCTGCAGTAACTTCAGTCACTAGTTGGCACTCTTTTTGAGACACATGCCACTGCCACATTGCCACACCGAAATTTCCCCTCCCTTAGATGATCCCCAACGCTTCTCAGACAAAAAGTGATTTCGTTTCCGAGGAAAAAGTCGGTAACTCATTTGTTTTGAGTACAAGTGACCTCCGTTCATCACTTCATCTTACTTCTGTGGAAAAACATGTTTTAACTAGAGTAATACATTCTATTGCCAATACACCCTTCATCAGGGATCCAGATGCTCACGGTTGAAAACTGCCCCGTGGGCACTTAGCTGTTTCATTCTGTAAATGTTATAACGATAAACTTTAAACAGCTGTCCTTTCTTTGTGTCGAAGAGGCACACCAGCAATCACACAGGAAGAATCAACCTGCTCTTGGAAACAGAATGATCATTGAAAATTGTTTTCCACTGCTACACTATGTTCATTGGGCTCATGGTGAATTGGTCTAAGATTTATTTTTTCTTTTAAATCTTGAAAGGCGGAAGCACACATGGAGCAGGTTATGTTGTTCTGCATTTCTCGAATATTTAGGGTCGTTTGTGGTCATTCCACTCGGGCCACAATTTTTTCAGCACTGCTTTTTGTGTTCTTCAAGAGAAAAAATCACTCAGTCTAAAATCATCATAACTGAAGAAAAGCCAACAGTTATAAGAAAAATTCTGGTCACAACAGCTGACGTGCTGGGTTCTGGACTGCCCTGTTTTGGGCACCGTTAATCTCTGTGTCAGTTGGACAGCTGTGTGGCTTGTAGTCTTCAAGTGTTCCATGACCATTTTCAAGCAGCTAAGTTTATTCGAAGGAATCAGGAATTGTTAGAGTAGCATTTTGTTTTGTTTTTTTTTTCTTTTGTAATCAGGTGATCCCAATGATAGGACTCTGCGGAAACTTGAAAAAGATGTTTTGATTGCAGAAAGAGTCAGAATCAGAACAAGGAAGGAAAAATGCAACGATGAGTTTGAAGGTTAGATGGTTGGCTGTTCATGTTTTTTTCATGGCACCAATATGCAAAGGTTGAAGTGTGCCGGATTCCAGGCTCTCCACATCCGATTGCTGATTCATGTTGTTGACCTTCCTGCAAAGTGACATTGGTCAGTTTTTGTCATTGTTGGCCATGCCAAAATACGAGCTGGTGTCATTGTTGGCAAAAAATATGCACTCAATTTTTGTAGAAAAACTGATCTTTACCATGGAATCCTGCAGAAAAGTTGAAACATTCTAGTTGGATGAAATAGAATCAGGCATACTTGTATCTTTTAAAAGTCCTTTGCATTTTCTGTAATTTAACTTGTCAGAATGATAAGCCTAAATCATGCACATTGAGGTCTTCGATGAACATCCTTGTATCTTTGTGTGAGTCAGAAAGTATCCTTGTATCTTTGTGTGAGTCAGAAAGTATCCTTGTATCTTTGTGTGAGTCAGAAAGTATCCTTGTATCTTTGTGTGAGTCAGAAAGTATCCTTGTATCTTTGTGTGAGTCAGAAAGTATCCTTGTATCTTTGTGTGAGTCAGAAAGTATCCTTGTATCTTTGTGTGAGTCAGAAAGTATCCTTGTATCTTTGTATATCTTATATGTGAGTCAGAAAGCCAGTAATATTTGAATTTCGCGACACTATTACACCGTAATCAGTTCCATTTAATGCAACATGCCACATTTTAAAAACACACAAACATGACAAGGAACCGAATGCTTCATGTGTTACACGGAAATTCAAACAATTAACTGACTCCGGCTTGTGAAGTGTCAGAATGATGCACTTTTCTTTCATCTGTTTCCAGGAGCATCTGGTTTCTTAGAGATGATCTTTCACATTGTTTTGTTTTTTTATCTTTCTCTTCAGCATTTGCCCAGTGCTCAAGAGAAACAGGCCTGTTGGTGGTCGCAAAGTGCCGTGAGCAAAATGCCAAATTCAAGGATTGTGCTTACAAGTGGTACAATGACAAGGACTTCAAGAATGAGTGTGCTGAGGAGTACCTGAGAGAAAGGAGCGAGTACCGTAGAACTGGTGTGACCAAGAAGCAAAAGAAGATGATGGGTGTTATTTGATTCGGTGTAGATTTTTCATTGTGTTCCCAGTCATCATTTCCTTGTTTTTATTTGTGGCTGTACATATCCGGTAAAACATTCTAATTAAAATGTTACGTTGGATTTGAAGTCTTGCCTTTTTATTATTGTTAAGGGGGGGAACCTTCGGATTGTCAAAAAATCGTTGAAAATGGTATGTTGGGGTTTTTTGGTCATCTTATGCACAAAACCTTCCTGATTCCAGTGGTGCAATCCGATTTCTGAAATTCCATATGGTTTAGAAGTTACGGACTAAAGTGCGAAGGCACCTTAAAGAATTTTTACGCTATCGCGTAATTTTGCGGTAAATTACGCCTTTCAGAAAAATGACCATTGCACAGAAAGGAAGCAAATTTGACTAAATTTGATCATTCTAGCCGAATCAGGAGCGTTTTTTATATAAGTATGCAAAATTTCAACCTTCCAAGAAGCTCTTGGGCTGAGATATAGCACAAAAAAGTTCGACGATGCCAAAATAGGTTTTTCGAATTTGAAAAAATCAACTCTTCGCAAATCTTCAATGTACTCGGAACTCCGATTTTTCATGTTCGGCAAACTTTCGAATGCAAAATCTCAGTTTGTGAACAACATAGAAGGTTAAAAATTGGCATACTTGTGAAAAAAACTGTCCTGAATTGGCTAGAATGGTCAAAATCCGACTATCTTGTGGTGTTTCCATGATACAAGTGTATTTTCAAATTATGGCAGTAAAAATTTACCGCTTTTTGATGCGATAAACATTAATTTGATTCTGGTGCAAAAGTGAAGTTAGGCATAAGGTTGCTGACCTTTCTAGCCAAATTCTAGATCAGTTTTGGTGACTTTAGTGCAAACTGGAGGTCTCCAGTTCTAATGGTTTAGGCGCTGCAGCGATCAAAAGTTTAGTCTACTTTTTGTGTGTAAATTGGCCACAGCTGCTAAACTAATAACACTAGGGATGTGAAATTTTGCACAGATCTTAGTTAAAGTGACCCCAATATGCTTGCAAAGTTTGAAGAAAATCGGTTGAAAAATAAAAAAATATTGCGCGAAGGTTTTCCCACCCTTAAGTTTGGCAAGTCAGCCTCCTGTTCCGGCTCAACTCCTCTGACAGCAACATAATCCAATTGGAGTGAAGCGGAATTTGCAGCAAATGAAACTTCGCTGAGTATTTTCTGCACCAAATGCCACATTCCTTGGCTTTTTCCCCTGAGCGGTTATATTCCACTCGGGGCAGGATCACACTTCCTGGATTTCAGGGTGTGTTCCTTTTTGTTTCTTCTTCCAGGGGTTGCCTTTCATCGAACCATTTCTTTTTCTGAGGGGTTCAAGTCAAGCCAGGACAAACACCTTGATCTCTGACAAAGCCACGCTTCTGCAAAAAGCCAGAATACGTGGCTAATGCAAACGATACCAAAAGTAAGTGGCATGACTGATCAAATTTTCCAGAAATCACATCTTCGTTTCTGTCTGTACCCCTCACACTTCATCAGTTGCCATATGAGAGGGAACCGGATGGTGGTGGCAAGCCGAGTCCGCATGTGGCAACTGATGGAGTGTGAGGGGGGAGAGAAACGGAATTGTAATTTCTGGAAAATTTGATCAACCATACCACTTTTGTTACTGGTTTTTACTTGAATGTGCTCTTCATGGGCAAGGTCAAAAATTTCCTTGCCATTTATGAATGCTGTCTGAAAGGAAATTATCAAGCTTGCTCTGAAAGATCATTTTGAAACAACCAGCCACCCAACAAACGGGATTTAGACAACTTGAAAGTGTTGGATTTCTAAGAAGCTCGGTGAAAAACAGTGTGTGCAAAATCAACCTCTGAAGCCTTTGAAATCTGCTTGGAACAATGGAATTGAGATGGGTTGAAAGTTCAACAAACCTTTTCCAACCATAACAACCTGTGGGGTGTTAAGAATGTCATTATGATTAAAAGTTGAAAGCATCTCCGGTTATATTTGGCCGCAAGAAGGGGGCTTTGTGGGCCCCGTGTTGTCAATACCATGCTTTCCTACCAAATGCAAAAGGACTTTTAATTGAAGGCAATGATAACATTGCTGCTGAACCCCAATGATCAAAACATGTTTCAGCTTGCTGAAATATCGGAAATTGCTCAGTTTGCTGATTGGGGGAACAGATTGCTTTGCATGGCTGCAAATCATTTGAGACATGCAAATCCAAGAAGCGATCAAATTGACTGATTTCAACTCCATTTCCCACAATAAAAGTTTCTCCACAAATCAAACATTCTCTTTTTTATCCATTTGGGATGGCATGGCTCCTTCTGGAGTCCTGATCCGCAGTGTGTGCACTTTACACTTGCTATCATTTCAAATAATTTTTTTAACACAATTGTGAATTTTTGAACAACCTTGTGAGGCCCACATGAATGCCACAAAAAAGGTGCCGGGCATTGTTTTTTGTTAAAGATGCGGAATTACCAGCTGCTTGAAGTGGCACACTCAAGCTAATAGAAAAAATTATGAGTTACTATCATTCTTTCTTTGCAAGAGTGCATATTCAATTCTTGAAAAATTATCATTGAAAAAGAAAAAAAATTGCATTCAAGCACTATTCCATGGAAAATCCAGCATGAAAGACAAATTGACATTCAAAAATAGACTCAACATAAGTGACATGAAAGCAAAAAATTACTGACCCATCGGCCGTCATAGATAAGAGGTGCTGTGTGGTTAACTTCCACCACAAATTTTTTTCTGATAACTTTGCACCGAAGAAATAATATGTGTGAAATTTGTGGTGGAAGTTAAGTACAGCAGCTCTTTATCTAATTAAAATGATTTCCACGAGCCTCAAACAAATCAATATCGAAGGGAATAATCCACGGGCTTCTTCAATGAAGTAGGTCTGAGAGGAGGCCGAGCCATTGTTCTGATCAAGGCATCAGCATCAGATGATAGCGCACTGTCCTGACCGTGCATGTCTGAATGGTCGATTACACCAAAAGTTGAGAAACGGTTTTTGGGGGAGGGACCTCAGCACAAAGTTTTTTAATTTTTGACCAATTTGGCTTAAACTGCACACATTTTGGGGTCGTACATTCTGTTTCTGTGTATGTTTCACTGTAATTTCACACCACTCCCAGTGCCAGTTTAGGTAGTGGTTGTGGACAACATAATATGCTCGCACAGTGGAATGAACTTTTGATCTCTGTAGTGCCAAAACGATTGCGGCTGGAGGATTATTGTTTTTTTTTTAGATTGAGTTTGAATTGGCTAGAAAGGTCAGGATATGCATGCATCAAGTTTTCAACTGCCGTTATTTGAAAATGCAATTGTTGCATCATTGTAATCCCCATTATTCATTAAAGCTGCCCTTCATCCATTAAAAGTCAGCGGGTTGAAATACGGCTGCCCATGCTCACCCAGAGTCCAATTTTAAAAGCATATTTTGAACTTGAAGCTTCGGTCGGGCAGAGTAGGACATTGAATCCATGCAGGACAAGCAAGCAGCACTTCTGTTGGTGATCGCGCATGCTGTTCTTTCCATTCTGCTGTTCCTTCCATTCTGCTGTTCTTTCCATTCTGCTGTTCTTTCCATTCTGCTGTTCTTTCCATTCTGCTGTTCTTTCCATTCTGCTGTTCTTTCCATTCTGCTGTTCTTTCCATTCTGCTGTTCCTTCCATTCTGCTGTTCTTTCCATTCTGCTGTTCTTTCCATTCTGCTGTTCTTTCCATTCTGCTGTTCTTTCCATTCTGCTGTTCTTTCCATTCTGCTGTTCTTTCCATTCTGCTGTTCTTTCTATTCTGCTGTTCTTTCCATTTGCTGATATTGCTGTGTTGAAATGTCTTGGATAAATTTGGATGATTTTTGTGTCGAAAGAAATCTAAGTAAATGCAGATTGCAGAGGGAGGTAGGGAGAGAGAGGGGAGGGTAAGAGGAATCGCACTAATTAATGTTCAAAACGCATGCTTTGAAAGCATTCCGTCATCATCGGAAGTTTACACGCTAAAGGCGGCGCAAGACGCTGCGTTTCTGCTCAGAGAGAACTCGCGTGGTTTGAACTGGAGTGACCGCCCGGCAAACGCACGTTTTGCCGCAACATTCAAATCAACCGCAACCATCACCACAGCCGATCGCAAGCAAAGATCGCAAGTTGATGTCGCCCTCCCTGACAACCCACTCCAATATCTGCTTTTTCTTGCTGAAGTCTGCAGAAAGCATGCATCCAGTCCTTCGTACCAGCCCACCGCCTGCCGCCTCCGCTTCATCAACATGGGGCACTGCAGGCATGGGCATGGCCAATCACTCCCTCCCAGCCCCCTCCCAGCTTTCGGTTTTTGCCGACGTCCACTTCAACACAGGCAAGCAGTGCAGGAGTAAAGTATAGTGGCGAGCGAATTGCATAACGTGAATATATGCGTTTTCCGTTCTGCGATCATTTGTTTCAAAAAGCGCGATCTTGGGAAGCAGATCTGGCAATGTTGACGTCGAGATTTTGTTCAGCGGAGGCGAGTTTCGTCTTTTTGTGGTGGCAAAAGACCCAATCCTCCGAAAGCCGGAGCGTGCCGTGAGCAAAGCCGACAGCCCCTTGCTGTTGGGGAAGCGCCTTGATGTTGCGCCCCAGCGGGGTTCCTTGAAGAGGAGGCCCTGGAAAGGGTTCTGCGGCGGACAAGTGAAAATTGACATTTTTGGGCTCATTTTGGGCGCCAATTTGCTGCAATCCGCCCTGGGCCGAGAACAGGACATGGTAAGAAAACCGATTTTTTCAAGGGTCTTCGGAAGGACGCCTGCAATGTCATCGTCGGGGGCAGTGCTCAAAGTGTCCCGAAAAAAGGGCAGGAGCGATTTCTCAAAAAAGGGCACCTGCAAAAATTACAGGGCACTTAGTGCTTCGAGGAGGGCACTTCTTTCAAGGAGGGCACTTCTTCCTTCAAGGAGGGCACTTCTTCCTTCAAGGAGGGCACTTCTGCCTTCAAGGAGGGCACTTCGTCCGTCAGGGAGGGTA
>JASGXE010010576.1:0-16123 GCA_030068105.1 Sinentomon sp. SZTP_YWyxl | reverse complement strand
CGCTGTTGCGTTGAATGGTTCAAAACCCATCCCGAAATCAATGTAATGAAGTTTCCCGCGAAAAGTCCTGAATTAAACCCCATTGAAAATGTTTGGGGTTTATTAAAACGACAAATTAAGGGGGGGGAAACCTTCGGATAGTCGAAAAATGGCTAAAAATGATATTTTTAGATTTTTAGGTGTGTTTATGCACGAAAATCTGCTGATTCCAGTGGTGCAAACAGTTTTTTGAAATTCCATATAGTTTAGAAGTTACGGACCGAAATGCGAAGGCATCTCAATGCCTTTTTACGCTATTTCGTTAATCAATCTTCAATTTACTCGGAACTAAGATTTTTCATGTTCGGCAAACTTTTGAATGCTATATCTCAGCTTGGGAACAGCACAGAAGGTTAAAAATTTGCATACTTATGTAAAAAAGTGTCCTAAATTGGGTGGAATGGTCAAAATCAGACTATCATATGGTATTTTCATGATACAAGTGCATTTTGAAATTATGGCAGTAAAAATTTACCGCTTTTTGACGCGATAAGGATTAATTGAATTCGGAAGCAAAAATGAAGTTAGGCAGGAGGATGCTGACCTTTCTACCCAAATTCTGGCTCCATTTGGATCACTTTGGCGCAAACTAGAGGTGTCTAGCTCCAATGGTTCAGGCGCTGCAGCGATCAAAAGTTTAGTCTACTTTTTGCGTATAAACTGGCTACAGATGGCAAACCAGTAACACTAGGGGTGTGAAATTTTGCACAGATCTTAGTTAAAGTGACCTGAAAATGTGTGCAAAGTTTGAACCAAATCGGTTGAAAAATAAAAAAAGTTTGCGCGAAGGTTTTCCCCCCCCTTAATGTCACCGGGATGAAGAATCATAATCTTGTGTGGTCAGTGGCAAAAGAGAAGTTTGATGCTTTAGCCAGAAGGCCTCTGTATTTCTTCAATTTGGCATTTTCAATGCCAAAAGATGCCAAGAAATAATTGCTTGCAGCGGAGGTAAAATAAATTATTAACAAAATGTTTGACAAATTATATACCATTTACTTTCGACTTTAATTTTAATTTGATTAATTGATTTGACTGCTAAACGCAAAAAAAGTCGTTTTCGTTAATTTGTTAGATTTTGTTTTCAGCAGAGCATTTTGTTTCAACACTTAAGTTTAATAAACAACTCAGGTTACATTTCTTGAGGTTGAGTTATTATTTCTAATGGAACTAAATTTTTAAAGCAGTGTAGGGCTTGACAGCATAGTGATTATTGCTTCGCTGACTGTCCCATCTAAGCCAATATGTGTGACAGGTATTTTGCAAATGGAAATCACCTTCTTCCATTAAGTCTCCATATGTGTGACACCTTTTTTGCAAATGGTTTTCATCATCTCCCATTCCCCCTGTATGTGTGACATCTTTTTTGCAACACACTGTACCTCTCTGGTTTAAGCAGTTACGAAATAACATTATGTAGCAGCAGAAAAACACGGTCGGATTTGCGGTCGTATGCACCAAAGCCACTAACCCCAACCCTAACATTGAAAAATGTCAATTCCACATTCAGATGCACCTTTCTCAATGATGGAAAAGGAATACTGTTGTGCATAGAAATCAAATTTTCCAATTTCCAACAGACTTCCATACAAAAATTTTTAAGCATTGAACTCTGTTGGAAATTTTGATTTCTATGCACAACAGTATTCCTTTACCATCGTTGAGAAAGGTGCTTCTGATGAACATGGAATTGACTTTTTTTTTCAAGCTTTGGGTTCGAGTTTGTGGCTTTGGTGCATAGGACCAATACATTTCTGCCTTGATCAAAACTTTATCCAAAGAGGATCTCTCCGGATCAGCTTATTTTGCAGTTTCTGTCGGACCAAAACGCAACACTTCGACAGGATCACTCCATCGTAAGAGTTCAAAATCCTCCACGAAGCCTCAGCTATTGCGACTGAGAATAAAATAATCCAAAATCCAAAACAGCAAAATCCAAAAAACAAAAAAAACAAACCCATCCTCCTCCTTGTGAAGCCTGGACTTGTCGATCTTCCTAAAATGAATCACATCGATGTGCGTTCTGTAGACAGAACGAACGTTCCTGACACGTGGATTAATTTTCACAGGGATGGCTCTGTAAATACCAGTTACTGTTATTCTATCACCAGGTTGGACAGTGTCTACCAAGTGACCATGAGCAAAGACCATCACTGTGTACGGCGTTTGACCAGCTGGCATGTCATCTACAAGACAAGTGGAAAGAAAGGGTGGACATTTTGTTTGTTTATTTGTCTGCAATTGGAGTCATCAAGCCTTCTCAGAGAGGCAAAATTGTAGAGATGCCTGACGCAAAGAAATTTCTCACGTCAAGATATCGAACTCGAAAGGAGATACTGACACCAGACAATGGTACCTTCTAAGCAAATGCAAAGGAGAGCAAATGATCATCATGCTGCCGCAGCTATGAAGAGGGTTAGGCAAAAGACGACGGAGCTTCCATCATCCATTTCTGGTTGCATGATTAAAACATGATTATTTCCAATTGGAAACGAAAACCTGGTCATTGCGAACTAAGTGAGCTTTACAGATAACTTCGATTTGGATTTTGTCTGTATGTTTGTTTGTGAACACGATAACTTTCGAAAGCAATGGAATTTTGGAGCCAAGTTTTGCAGAGAGGTTCTTGAGCACCAAACTGAGACTGAGTTCGAAGATGGGCATGATCGGAGCATTGGAAGTCACAAAAACGTTACAAGAAAGGTCACTGCATATTACCTGCCTGCAACAGGGCGCATATCGTATTTACGACCGCATGCTTGCGCACGTGATTTAAAACTAATTTCAGCATCGGGGATGAGTTGTGGCATAATAGTCTAGTGGTTAGCACGTCCGACTGTGAATCAGAAGATCGTGAGTTCGAGCTCAGGTCAGAACTGTGCAATGATTTTTTCAAAATTGCTTTTCAGTCTCCTAAATGAGCCTCTTAGACAGAGGGACACAATTGCATGATCGCAGGGAAATATATTCAGGAAAAACCTGAGCTCAAGGGCCGTGCATTTATGTCCCCCCTTTTGCAGTCCAGCATGCGGCACAGGGTCTGCCTTTTCTCTCGGGGTAATGGGTTAGGTGAGGTTAGATTGGGTTGTGTTAGGTAAGTTAGGTTAGAAGACTAGGTTAGGTTAAGTGTGAGTTCTCTGTGCAGTGAAATTGAAATCTAACTTTGAACAACGAGGACGTCACCCATCCCAATGTGCGGGAACTAAAAAATAGTGTAGGAAAAAAATAACAAAAAAAAAAAAAAAAAAAAAAAGAAAATATACAAAAAGAAAACCGTTTGTCGATGCCAGAAAGGTGCACAATTACACGACACAGTGAAAAGGCACACCCTGCACCCTCTGATGATGCAAAGGGGGGACACAATTGCATGGTTCAAAGAATAGCTTTTTTCCTAAGATGTTTCACTGCGAGCATGCAATTGTGTCCTCCCTTAAACGACATAACCCAAACTCAGAAAACAATTCGTGTTTCTCTTTATTTTTTCGTGTGCAATGATTTTGACGTGGGCCACATGGGCACATTTTTGAAAGTAAAGCCAAAATGGTGGTCGAATAATTGCCCAATATAATATACCTCTCGAACTCAGTAACATGTCAAAATTCCAGAATTTCTCCCGCTCGTTACCAATGATTCCCTGTCATGGACTCGTCCCTTGGATGGGGAACTGGAATCCTGCCGCAGCTTCGATTTGTTCAGAAATACTCCTGATTTTTAGCCCCGCCCAAACATTTATGGTCGTGCCCTTATGAAAATCGATCTTCCGCATTTTCTTCTCCTGACACAGGTCACCGGGTAGAACCTTAGAAGTTCCAAATAAATTTTGCCACAAGAAGTGGAAATCAAAAGGAGAAAAATACTACGACCACTGGAGAGCACTTCTCTGATTTCAGTATTGACTTTTTCCCCCTTGGAGGTATGAGAAAAGAACCCCAATCTCCTGGCAAGCAGGACTTCTCTCAGAAAACACACAATGGTTCATTCAAATTCTTTCGGTCTCTGTACCACACCCGTTCTGAGGAATTCCACCCCTGTGAACCTGGTGGGGCTCCATCTAATGAACACCAAGCTGCCCTGATTCACTTAATTGGAGACGTATTTGTGATAACACGCTTAATGATAACACACATTTTCCTGATAGAACTGGAAAAAGTAAGGGCTGCTTTATAGGATGATAGGTTATAGGTTCAAGTGTTCCTTCGCATGTCCATCCGAAGTCGACGAAGGAGCGCCGGATTCCTAGTTATTTTTGGAAAAAGGCAGTCAGACAAGTTCAGCATGTTAACCTTCTGCCACCGGCGGAAAATGCGCAAATGACGGGAGGTGACAATAATCAGTTTTTGTCCCTGGCCCAAAAACCGGCCCATTTTTGGTCGAAATTGACGATTTTTTTTCTTACGAAAAATGTAACTTTGACATTTGATCTGCAGCCCTGTTGAAAAAAAAAACAAAAATTCTCGTCCAAAGCACTAAAATTTTGAATTTAAAAATACCATTGCATTTTTCTAAATTTCACTCACCAGAATGATTTCGATTTTGTCGTTTCTCTTCCGGTAAACTCATTCCTTCTTCTGGTTCGATGGTGATCCCAATATGTACAAGTGGTCCAATATGTACAGGGAGTTGCCAATCTTAAATTTATTCAAGATTGGCAACCGTGTGAAAGACTGAAGCAGTCTTTGTTCACGCAAAGTCACTTTCCATCTCAAAAGATCCAAAAATAGGAGAAACGGTTAAAAACGAAGGTATAATTCCATGTTGCCAAAAGCAATTTTCGTTGTGGCAAATTGTGGCAACACCCGTTTGCCTTTCGATCGAAGGCAGACTTTTTAAACATCATTCCCATCACTTCAAAAATCCCCGTACGGGAGGCGATAATTTCCACCCTGAACAGACGAAAACTTTTGTATCACAATGTTCAATCATCAGACACCAAATGCGACATCGCGGCCGAAAGAGGAGGAAAGCCAATTTAATTCCCGTTCGAACAACACCACACACATCCCAATTGGATCAGAAACAATGAGTCAGCGTCATTTCAAACACGGCACAACAAATGAAAAAAGTCATCCAACTTTGAACGCCATTTTCTCCAAAACAATTCCTGCGAAAACAAAAGGGTCTGATTTCTGTCTTCTTGAAGAAGAACCAAAATCCAACTTCGCATCTTTGTTGCCTGGTCCCTTTACTCTGATGCAACCCCATCACCACCATGCCACCCACCACACGGGTCCCTATTGACACTCCAGTGGAACGGCCTGACGCATTGCAAATGCAGCAACCTCACCAGAAAACAAAAAATTGGCGGGAAAGTATTGATTGAAAATTGTCAGCGAAGATTTTCGCCAACCGAGAGTATCATCAGATCCCGAATTCGCTTATGATGTGCCTATACAAAGAAAAACTACAGGGTATTTCGGAATTTTTATTTTTTGGTGAGTATCCTCGCTACCTGTATAACCCTTGAAAGCTTCCGGTTTTCGGTCCTTGGGGAAAATCTGAGTATTCTTGCTTCGCGGGGGCAGAAGGTTAAACAAGCTAGCCCACCAAAAAAAAATCGCTGGCATGATTGGTCCATTAAAGCAGAAAACTGGTGGAAGTCGTAGTAACCTCAATTGTTTCTCAAAATTGCATACCCAATCAAGGGGGCCGAAAGTCTTTTTTTTCGCATCACGTCAAATAAACATTGGGTAGCTTGAAAAGAATAAGCTTCAATAAAAAAAAAACTGCCTTCAGAAAATGAAAAAAAATTGCCTTCAGAAAACAACATACAAACGACTGGAGAAAACACAATAATCATTGGTCTACCAACCAGGTGATTCTTGCAACTTAATGATCTGCCTGTCAGAAAACAGACTCATATTGTGAATCAGTTGAAATGAGTGTGTCGTGTTGCAGTTGTTGCAGAGTCTTGGCTCCAAAATCAAACCACGATCAATCTCCACACGGACAAACGTATGACACTGACTGCAACGGAAACAACCTTCACGTAATTCTGGAATGATGTTGGACGTCCGTATCACCATGCCACTTATTGTCAGCAATTGGTCGATATCTGAGAAAGGAGATTTGAAAAGCAAAATCAATCATCAGTTTGTTGTTGCTTGAGAAATGGCAAACTGAACGTAGAAAGTTTGTGGTGTGGTTAGAAAGAAAAAAGGTGGGGGAATATTTCTTGCAAGAAATACGGAACAGGTTGAACCAAAAATTGTCCTTCCCAACTTTCAAGCGTTACCTGTTCGAAACACTCATCCAATCCATTGATTTAACTAGCTCTAATAGTCCCTTTTTGGATAGGTAATCATGATTTTGCATAAGTTGTGCAGTTTCATCTTGTCACTTTGTTTTACTTGCAGTTCGTATTCAAGTGGATAATGTCCTTCCAGATCACAGTAAGGTATGGGCTTCCCTTTTGTTTGCTGCCATTGAATTCTTAATTTTGGACCACTCATATTAATGCCTAAGGGGTAGTCTGTTTAACCACAAAAACAACTTCCCCGATTGCCCACATCATGGATCAAAACCATGTTAACTTTGTGCAGGGATGTGGATTAACTTGAAAAGATGAATGTCAGTCATGGATTCATTTACGATACTTGGGCAAAAACATAGGCATGGTCTATTGTACCTCCCTTGGACCCATATGTTTAACCCTAACAAAAGTGCTAAAAGTCACGTTATGGACCCAGGGTGGGGTCCGTTGGTTTACTGCCTCAATATCTTACGGACCTCCCCATAGATTTTTAAACTCTTATGCATAAACTGCACCTCTTATAGTGATAACATAGCTTGGAGGCCAGAGGTGTGGCCATGCTTAGAAAAAAATTAATGCAGTTTTTTGAAAAATGGCTGTGCGTTGGATCAGCGCTTGGGCCAGTTATGGTCAACGCTTTCAGCTCCCAAATGAGTTCAGATATTTCGCATCCAGGCATCCCCTCTGGAACATTATTCCTGCAAGGCATTTTCGCTACATTCCAAGGTTTCACCACATTCCACAATTCTCTGGAACACTTCTCTGGTTAAGCATTTTTCACAACATTCTTTCATCACCTCCAGAACAATTTTCTGGCAAAGCATTTTTAACCACGTGCTGAGTGCTGGAGTCATCAGAAAAAGTTCCAATCATGTCAGTGACACCTTTCCGGAACCTAAAGGGTTTCTTCACCACATCCCAGCATCATTTGCGGGACACAATTCCGGCAAAGCATCTTTTCACCACATTCCATACAGCATTATCTCTTGAACACTATTCAAGCAAAGGCAAGGATGATGCAAAATGGTCGTGAAAAAAAGCAAGCACTACGAAGGCGGATCCAGATATTCTGAGAACTGCCCATCAAAATGTCTCGGCTACAATCCTAATCAAATGCACCTGCTAAAATCAATAGAGACACTCTTCCCCTACCCCCATGCAAAATTCCAGCCTTCCAGTACAAACTGCGATAAGCTCCACGCTGTTCAAAAGTGGGGTCCCTTTTACTTGTGAATTTGTTGCGTATAAAGAAGAGGGTTGGACACCAAAAATTGCAGTCTTGCCATTGCCCCTTTGATTTTTAGAAAAAGGTCAGATTTGAACAAACGTGAGTCAGATATGATAGTTTCGGCACGTGCACCACGAACGGGATCAGGAAACATAATAAAACAAAGGCTAACAGCCAAATCCGTTCGTTAAAAAGCGAAGAAACGCGACGTTTCGCTCCCCCTTTGTGGAGCTTCTTCAGGCAGCAAACACCCTAGTCATTCCTCGGTGTTTGCCGCCTGAAGAAGCTCCACGAAGGGGAAGCGAAACGTCGCGTTTCTTCGCTTTTTTACGAACGGATTTGGCTGTTAGCCTTTGTTTTATTATGTTTCCAGATATGATAGTGAATGCCTCGTGAGAAAAATCTTTCTTCTCCGTGGGATATCCAAAATTTTTGGATTTTGTGACATTGAAATTTTCAGTGGGGTCGTTTTTCATCGATTCTGCAAGCCTACTGAGCTATAGAATTATGAGAAACAAAATTATAAGCGGTTAAGTGTTTAGTGCTCCCTCTTGACTTGCAGCATTCTGCTCGGAACCATGAAGTTCATACCCATCCGCCAAAGGTCACGGTCAAAATAGTTAGCATTTTGCAAATATCTGAAATACAGGTATGACTGGTACAGATTTTAGAAAATTCAAGAATGCTTTAAAGCATCCAAGATTGCTTTAAATCAAGCAGGCAGCGAGCAGAATGTTTGGGGCTGAATCAGCTGTAGTTGTTCCGTTATCATCCGTGCACCACCCATATTTCGCTAGTTCATAGCCTGACTTTTTTGCTTGTGATTTGGGGTCATTTTTGAAACACACTGTACCATAGGAAAATTGTCGAATTCTTCAGTAACGGTGGAAAATCAGTGGCCACCACAGCTGCTTCCATAATGGCAGGAGTTTGGGTTGCATATATTATTCTACGTGGCATGCGCCATTGAAATGTTTGAATCATTTTGCCTCCTTCAAAAAACTCCTTGCTTTTTTTTTCTTCAGAGCATGAAACACATCGAATTGAAGCATTTGTACACTGGGCATCAGAAGGCTGATAAAGGTGTTCTTTGGTGCAAATGTCCACCAGAGATCGACAAAAGTCGTTTGTTTTTTAGTCAGCCAAAATTTGCTAAAATTGTATGCACAGTAACCAGACAATGAGCCAGTTCTCATTAATTCTGGACCACCCCTCGTACATGGAGACAGAAACAATGGCATGAGACTTGCATCTGGTAAACCGTAAAGGAACAATTAATTGGAATAATTAACCCTCTGGCTGGCGGTGGGGTAGGAAGACATAACCTGGCGGTGTCATGTACACATGACACCATCTTTTGCACCAAGTTTTTACCTGTAAACCATGCTGCGATTCGATACTTTGTCGATGGACGTTCATTGCTGATGCCTATTCATCATTTTGGCGCCAAAAGCACGCACAAGCCCTAATCGGACCTGCTTCCACACTGCTACATGTTATCCACTAGCTTCAGTTTGAACTTGTGGGCCTTTAGATTGTATAGCAAAGCAGTTGGAAAAATTGAAACTTCGAAATCACATCCATGAGTTCGTAGACAAAGCAATGGACCCCCAATGGTGTTGAAAACGCCGACAAAAGCTCTACCCCTTTCTATATATGGCTTGATGAGAGAAAAAAAATGAAATGGGAGAAAAATGCACATAAAGATTCGGGTTTCTTTCTCTACCGGCAAAGCCATATGGTGCGCTCATCCTGGGAGTATTCATTTCCTCAACCTTTGTGAGGTATGCCAACACCATTATCAATGATTTTCTCCAACAAATCAAGACTGATAATGCATATTTTCACACTTATTTAGTCTTCCAGCATGAATAAGTGTAAAAAAGTATATGTATTTGTACTCTTTGACTAACCTTTGACTAACCAGAGTACCTATGACTAACCTTGTCAAGAGTAGTTTTAGGGCACAAAATGTGGCCAAATACGTCATGTACACGTGACACCGATTTCGTGGATTTCGCATTGGAAAAAGAAACCAGTTTTTGAAGGCTTTTTCGCCACTTTCCGGCTAAACGTTCATTTTAGCGCTTTTCGGATGACACCCAGTGCCGGGGAAGTACTTCCCCCGGCACTGGGTGTCATCCGAAAAGTTGACCTTGGCACAAACAATCGGAAAATCAAAAAAAAGTCAGGGCTCGTTTCCAAGTCCCAAAATTGAGTTTTTGGGAAGCCGTCATGTGTACATGACACCGATTTTTACCCCTTCATCTGTCATTCTTGATGCCTTGCAGCTGGAATTGACATCTGGACTCTTCGTCATTGCGAAGAAGAGGTTTCGGAGATGGGTAAAAGGTTAAAAAAAATTTTTTTGAATTTTTTTGGCAAACCAACCGCCAGCTTATGGCAAAGAAAAGGAGTCATGTGTACATGTCACCGCCAGGTTAAGGGTTAAATGTCTCAAACACCAACAATCACATCATCAGTGAGAGATCTCTTCACTCACCTTCAGGATTGAGAGACCTCATGTTTTTAGTCTTTTCAGCATTGAAAACTTGAACTTGAATCTGAAACTCAAGCATAGCATTTGGATAGGTTTGGAAGAATAGTTCATTTGCAGCCATGTCAAAGGTCGGAATCACCTCCTGAGGATAACGGATCAACTGATTGTAGAGGCCCTCATCGAACTGTTTCAAATGGGCACAGTTGACTTGCAGAAATGGAACCTCAGTGATGCCGATCTACAAATGAAAAAGAAAAGAAGCTTATCTTTTATCTTTTGAACATCCAACCATAGCACAGAAGGGAAAAAAAGTCATTGGTAAAAAAAAGTCCAGACAGAGTTTTCAAATTAATCAATTTGTTCCTTATGACAATGCAAACAAAAAGAGGAAAATGGCCTTTTTGAAAAATTCCCTCCTTATGATTTTGTGGGCCCTCGAAGGCCCCAAAATGAGGTCAGGGGTACCAAAATGGGTTGAAGTTTGCTGAGATAGATTTTTCTGGCCTTTGATAGCCAATAAAATCTGAACAAGGTAATTTCCAAAAAAGGAATCTCATTTTCTTTTTTTTATCCATTTCCTTTGCGGGCTCATAAAATCTGAATAGGGTGACATTTCAAAAAAGGTCACTTGTTTGCCACTGCCACGGGGTACAAAACTGGTGATTTCGCAATGCTATTTCACTTTTCCATTTTGGGGACATACATAACCCATTCTGTATCCAGAATGGGTTATTTTTCAAATAATTTCTCTCACATTTTGTTTGTATCAGTATGAGGAATACCCCACGTGAATATATCGATAAAAGAAGATCAAACTCACCCTGTATAGTGATGGATCACAACAGAACATTTATTATTTTCATGGCAGATGTGGGGGCACCAAGAGAAATTAAAAAAAAATACAAGACACAATATTTGAACAAATTTGGCCCCTGATTTCTGTCACCATCAGATGCAACCTGTATTTGATACAACACTTCAAACTGGGCACATCCTATCCAGACTGATGACTTTGGCTAAATTGAGACTGATACTGATGATGTTGACAACATTAACTGCTCCATCAGCAGGGGGGCCAGATTCGATTGAACTGTATTAGCTTTTCACGATCTAATTTTGACAGGTGAATTCGGGCACCTCATCACCAAATAGCTAATTACCTATGGCTTCTGCCCACAGCTTACGGAGGGCATTCAGAAAGTTTTGAGCCTGAAATGGAATGCACTTCTTGATGATTTTGATGCCTTTTCATCAAAATTTGGTTCATTATAGAAATGTGTAAGAATTTTCAGGTTGATCCATTGTTGATTTTTTATTTTATGGCCATTTCAGAAAGATCTACACAAAAGTCAGAAACAGAGAAAACTGGTCAATGTGACAAACGTCTGTTTGATCCAAGGTGCATTGTTGGTCGATGGTTGGAGGTGAATCTTGCCTTGGAACCAATCACTGACCAAGGGATGATCACCTGGAATTCTCCCCACTTTCCGAGTGCGTTCAAAAGTTTGCAACACCAATTGCAGTTTCGAAATTCGACCAAAAATGCACCTTCGATCAAACAGATGTTTTTCACATTCACCAGTTTTGTCTGTTTCTTACTTTTGTGCGGGCCTTTTTGAAATGGCCATAAAATAAAAAACTAACAATGGA
Source organism: Sinentomon sp. SZTP_YWyxl (assembly GCA_030068105.1). Lineage (NCBI taxonomy): Eukaryota > Metazoa > Arthropoda > Protura > Sinentomata > Sinentomidae > Sinentomon > Sinentomon sp. SZTP_YWyxl. The sequence continues at coordinate 4,459 of JASGXE010010576.1, read as the reverse complement.
TCAACCTGAAAATTCAAATACATTTCTATAATGAACCAAATTTTGATGCCAAGGCATCAAAATCACCGAAAAGTGCATCATTCCATCTCAGGCTCAAAACTTTCTGAATGCCCTTTGTACAGTTCATTGTGAGAAAAAATAGCCAAGAAAAAAAACAAGAACAACTCTGTAGGTACCTGTATAAACTAAATCCGAGGTGTCAAATGATGCATAATAAATAAAGTGTGTAAACAAAAACAAGCTCACATCATCTAGTTTCTGTAAGTAGAGCGGCCTGTTTGTGTCGTCCGATTCTGTGTGCTCGTCCTCTTCCGGATCGGGATCAATGAATCTCTTTAAAAATTGCCTAAACTTCTCCTTACACTTGCTAACAACCACATCTGTACCCCAAATGACCAACTGAGGACCACTGTCATCTCCATCTTGACCGCCAGCATCATCAGCTTGCTATATTCACGATGATTGGATTGTAAAAAGCAACAACATCCAATGAAAGAATGAGCAACAATTTCAAAATTCCATTATTTTATCAGCAGTTTCCTCCCCCCATCTCTCTCTCCCAGTGCTGATGAGAATATGCTGCAAAACGTCAAGATAAATATGCCCTCTGAGATAAATATGGAAGAATAACAACCTAGCTTCAGATCACTCTTGCAGAACATGTTCAATATTTCCTATCCACAGTGGAAAAATATCACAGGTACATGCTCTGTGGCCATCAAGGTCCAATCACTTGGATTGCACAACACCACCCCACTCAGCAGCCTGTGTCACACTCGCTCAGGAAAACAACGCTTATGAGTTATGACACACTACCCACACACCCCGAGGTCATTCACAGCTTTTCGTTTCACTGCTGCCTTCAACTGCCACACCATGGTGGAGCTGTCATCAATTCAAGCACTTCCAGCAGTCACTGTGGTGAGAGCAACTCTTCTACCAGGAGATGGAAGCAGCAGATATGAAATGATCAGAAGGAGTTAAAAAAGGCAGGAAAATCACTCGGGCCCAGCACAATACATTTATAGCACGGTGGGAGTACTTTCAGAGAGGAATCCCAAGTGCAATTTGGTTGGAAAGCAGACAAAAGAAAATTATTCACCTTAACAACAACTGACGTTCCGTTCAACTGGCGAAGGAAGTTGTTCACCTCATGTGGGGTTCAGTTCAAAGTCTGTGGCTTGTGAGAAAACTGCTTGTATGGGGATGGTTGGTAAAAGGTTTTCCTCAAAGACTTCCTTCCAGACCCTTTGTTTGATTGGCCACCGAATAACGATGATTTACAAATCAACAAAAAAAAAATTCATCGGTTCAAATCTTTAGTTACCAACCAGAATCTTTTGGAAAGAATATGATCCACTGATGGACAACAAGCCTTTAACATTATCAGCCTGATAAATAAAAGCCCTATCGGCAGCTTTATGACCAATAATTGTTCAGCAAAACATTCAAGGAACACAAAAAAAACCAAGAGCTTACAAAAAATTATGTTTTCACGAAGATATTCACTAACGTACAGCAGACTGAGGTCTAGGCATTTGTCTTGGTCTTCTTTCGGAACCAATATCTGAACGCACACTTGAAGCGCTTCTTCTTGAACCTGGCCTCGGCGTGTTGACGGAGGCAATCGATGGAGCACCATAAGTAAATGGTGAACCCAGATCCAGTTCACTGAATTCTAAGAAAAGGAGACAAGTAATAATTTATTGATGCATGATTGCATGGTATGATAAAAAGTGTGATGATGAAGGGGGGGCAATCCAAATCAATAAGAAAGGACAACCAAAACAGAAGACTGCTAAAGCTACGTTGAGAGGGTTCTGTTTGTTCTTTTCAACTTGATTGTTCAAAAACAAAACAACTTCCTGTCATAAACGGCAAATAAAATGGATGGATCGGAGATCGGAAAAGATGAAAATGCAAAGAATAATCAATTTCCAAGCATTTAAAGTTTGAACATTAAATTCCCATTAATCAAAATTTGACAGACAACACACATACTGGCCCTCCTTTCCCAGTGCTGAGTGAAGAAACAGCAATCTCGAAACTTGCTGGTGGAGTGGTGTGCAATGCAACTCCTGTGCCTCCCACACGATATGAGGGCTCAGTTATCAATACTTCTTCCCTAGTGCTTTTTCTTTTTTGGCACCCCCTTAAACTACAATCAGCCACCAAAACCAGAGGGAGAGCATAAATAATTTGGCCAACTTTCCAGTCATTGATGTTACCAACTAACGCTTATGAAGTAAAAACAGTTTTCACTGAAGTTGAGAAAAAAGTGTAACACGTGCAATCCTTTACAAAGTGGCAAAATTTTAATTTGTTTATTTTTGGTACCGAATGTTAACAACCAAAACTCATTCGAGATTCAGTCTAATTTAATTTTAGTATGAGTGACTTACGAGATCCAGCAATACTGCCAGGGCTCGGAGGAACAGCTGTACTTCTACCACTCCGTCCTGGTGTCGAAGGCAGAGGGGAGAAATTCAGGTTGTCTGCTTCATCACCCCTCGCATTTCTTCTTGGTGTCACTGGGGTGCGTCTTCCACTCGGCGACTTCGATTTGTCATTTTTTCTGCTGCTACCCTTCACAGCACTGCTCTCACTGGGTGTTGTGGGTAACAAGGCCAGCTCAAAGCTATCATCAAGATCATCCATCCGAACGGTGCTCGATGGAGTTGATGGTGTAACACGGCCAGAGCGACGGACACTGCTTGGAGGGGTGTTGATTTTCTTCTTGGGTGTCCTCGGTTGACCTTGCGGGGTGGCTTGTTCATTCTCCTGCCTTGATGGAGTACGTGGTGAACTTCTTGGGGTTGTCACCTGCAAAACAGCTCCATCTGTTTGGCCTCTTGGCAAACTCCTCACCGCCTGCTCATCGCTGCCATTCGCCTGATTTCGTGGAGTTCTTGGTGTTCTTCTGACACTGCTACCATCAGTCTTTTGCTGTTTCGGTGTTGTTGGGGGTTCATTTTCATTCGTCTGGCGTTTTGGAGTTCTTGGTGAACTCCTAGGAGTTTGATCACTCTTCTTCGATGGTGTTGGCATTTCGTTTTAGCAAAACGTCTCTTGCTAAAATGGTAATTTTCCTGGCTTAAAATTGCAATCATGATGTTAAAAGAAAGGACATAAAAAAAAGAAAAAAGGTTGATTTAATTTTGTTGTGCAGCCAGAACAATCTGAGCAAAAAACAAACATCAGGCCAGAATCCCACCCAAATCGGTCATCTTAGTGCATATTGATGGGAATTGTTGAGAAACTATTGTAAGGGCGAGGGGTGCACCCAGGGGGGAATAAGTCATTCACACCTCCCCCAAAACTATTCCTTTGTTTTGTACATTAGTTAACTGCATTTCCCCCTCATGCAAACTTGGCTTCAAAGTTTGAAACGTGATAATTTGCAAACTAGATGCAGGAGATTGTTGGGGAATGTCTCTTTCTGCCAAACAAGCTGGTGGGTTTTTTTTTCCAAGAATACCTAATGCCTGCAATTTACTATTGGTCTGTTCCAATTGTGAAGGCCTGAACTCAAGAAACTCTCAAAATCTACACCCCTTTTTCCATTATCATTTTTTTAATCCTCGATGATTTCCGCATGCAAAAGGGATGGATGATGTGTGGGTGTTTTTTATGCAGCACTTCAAACGATTGTTTTTTTTTTGTGGGTAATAAAAATCAATGCACCATCTACATTTTTATATGCACAGTGCATCCTGGGTGTCTGTGTGATTTTTTCTTTGTTCTTGAAAAATATCCGTCACTTGCTTCATAATGACGTCACAGAGTCCATTGTGGTTTTAGTCAATGGTCCAAATTCATGAATAAAGATTTTTTGAATAAGCACCATGCTTTATCTTTCATGATGACAAAGTTGAATTGAAAAGCAATCAGCAGTTTCAAAATAAAAAATAATCTTTGTTTATCAATTTGGACTTATGTTGTCTCAAACCATAAAGGACTGGGTAAGTATGAAAAAAATCAAAACTGATTCAAAAACAAACAGGGTTGTCACTCAAATCTGATTTTGAATTTCCCTGTATTTTCCAGGTGAAAAATCAGCAAATTTCCAGGACGGTTAACACTGCCAATGTTTAAAGTGTATCTAAACATGTAGAGGTACATGGCCTCCTCCCCCCTTTACAGCCATGCCCAATTCTTCCTCCTCAATACAGATTTGATACACTTTAAACATTGTAATTCAACTCGAGGCAATATTATCAAAACAACAGCTATCTATCAAAAACGTTGCTTAATAAGACAATTAATGTCAATAAAACTTTCAGTTCCCTTTATTCCCACTGGGTAATATCAGTTCACTTCACTTCTTCTTGGAAAAGTCACGTTTATAAGGTCACATTCGGTAAAAAACTTCCCAGATGATGATTTGATGGCTTTCCCCCAACCTCCAGCAAAGTGATTTTGCAACAGAGCAACGTTGGTCCAGCTTTGGCTCCGCTGG
>JASGXE010010575.1:0-14732 GCA_030068105.1 Sinentomon sp. SZTP_YWyxl | reverse complement strand
TGGGAGAGAGTGCAAAAAAACCCTAAAGGGGTCTAAATCAATGGACCACACAGCTGACCGACTTTGGCGATTGTTAAACGTTTAATAAGCATTTAACATGATTTCGCAAATACGGTGCCACTGCTGCTCTTAAAGGCGTCTCTCCTCCATTCTGAACGCATGTCAGGAATTTATTGACACCGGCATTGACACCGGCACATTATTCCAGACACACTCACACACACATACCAAGCCTTTTCGCGACGACTGCTTACTGCTGGGCTCATCTCATATAAATTTGCCTTGTCATATCTATGCAAAACATTTTCTAAAAATCATCTAGCTTTAACTAAAAACGTTTGGAGCTTTGTCGGGTCATTTTGTCGCTCCGTCTGAAAGATATGCATTTGTACGATTAACAATTTTTACGATGTGGAATTTTTCAATGTTCTTCATTTTTCATGGTCACATTTCAATTCTATGCTATAAAGACGGATCGTGAAAACAAGCACAAAACAGTGATAAACGAATCACTGCGCCTATAACTAATTTAAGCATTATGCAATCGGCATAAAGAAGCGGTGGTGCGTGTTGCATAGCAGTTTGTTTTCAGGGGTTGAGATCGGCTCTTGTCTTCTTCGCGTGCTCCTCATTGGGCCGATTTTTTAAACGAAGCCCATCTTTTAGGCCGCGGATTCTTTCTTTTTTTAATGCAATTTTGTGCACAAAAGAAAAAGAATCCGCTGCCTGAAAGATGGGCTTCGTTTAAAAATTCGGCCCAATGTGTTGCATCGCAATTTCTTCGTTTACACTTGTGTTGCTTTCCCATTTCAATCGTCCGTAATGGTGTTGTTTCGTAATGATAGGCATTTTTTATCAAACCAGTGACAAGGCCATTGCAGGCAATTCCTCGAAAAGATCTTTAGTTTAAGGTGAGAATCAGAAGGTGCGTGAAACGGTAGTGGTTGTGATTTTAAAATACAGAAAGCTCTAGTTATCGTTCAGCAATAGGCGGGTTCAGTGATGTCAACGGTATGGTAAAAATATTAAAAAATAGAAAGATGACTGCGGGGCTACGTCCCCACACCCACAGACTGGGCAAAGCTAAGATGTCTCCCTGCGAAAACATGAAATTATGGTTCTGCCCAAAGTTGGTCCAAATGGACCAACTTTTGGAACGCGAACGAATATTTCAAGTTTCAGGATCCAAATCTGTCATCCCCTGTGGCGTTGTGTTAAAAAAAGGTAAAGGATGAGGAAAACATCCATCAGGGGTTGCGCGCACCACTCGGCACCACTCGTGACCGTCATTTTGTCGTTCCGTCTAAAACGACTTTCGCATGCAGCTTTGTAACGTTTGTAGCTTCATCGGGTCACCGTTTGGAGCTCTGTAGGGTGACCGTCATTTTGTCGGTCCGTCTAAAACACTTTCGCATGCAGCTTTGTAACGTTTGAAGCTCTGTCGGGTGACAGTCATTTTGTCGGTCGGTCTAAAACGACTTTAGCATGCAGCTTTGTGACGTTTGGAGCACTATCGGCTGCCAATCATTTTGTCGGTCCGTCTAAAACGACTTTCGCATGCAGCTTTGTAACGTTTGGAGCTCTGTCGGGTGACAGTGATTTTGTCGGTCGGTCTAAAACGACTTTCGCATGCAGCTTTGTAATGTTTGGAGCTCTGTCGGGTGACAGTCATTTTGTCGGTCGGTCTAAAACGACTTTCGCATGCAGCTTTGTAATGTTTGGAGCTCTGTCGGGTGACAGTGATTTTGTCGGTCGGTCTAAAACGACTTTCGCATACAGTTTGTAACGTTTGGAGCTCTGTCGGGTGGCAGTGATTTTGTCGGTCCGTCTAAACCGACTTTCGCATGCAGCTTTGTAACGTTTGGAGCTCTGTCGGGTGACAGTCATTTTGTCGGTCCGTCTAAAACGACTTTCGCATGCAGCTTTGTAACGTTTGGAGCTCTGTCGGGTGACAGTCATTTTGTCGGTCCGTCTAAAACGACTTTCGCATGCAGCTTTGTAACGTTTGGAGCTCTGTCGGGTGACAGTCATTTTGTCGGTCGGTCTAAAACGACTTTCGCATGCAGCTTTGTAACGTTTGGAGCTCTGTCGGGTGAAAGTCATTTTGTCGGTTCGTCTAAAACGACTTTCGCATGCAGCTTTGTAACGCTTGGAGCTCTGTCGGGTGACAGTCATTTTGTCGGTCGGTCTAAAACGACTTTCGCATGCAGCTTTGTAACGTTTGGAGCTCTGTCGGGTGACAGTGATTTTGTCGGTCCGTCTAAAACGACTTTCGCATGCAGCTTTGTAACGTTTGGAGCTCTGTCGGGTGACAGTCATTTTGTCGTTCGGTCTAAAACGACTTTTGCATGCAGCTTTGTAACGTTTGGAGGTCCGTCGGGTGACAGTCATTTTGTCAGTCCGTCTAAAAGATTTTCCATTTCTACGAATAACGATTTCTGCGATGTGAAATTTCCGATTTTCGTCATTTTTCACAGTTTCATTTCACATCTGTCCTGGACTGATCATAAAAAGAAACAAGAAACTTGTTATGTAACGAGTCACTGTGCCTTACTATTTTAAGTGTTATGCAATCGGAATAAGGCAGCGGTGATGTGTGTTGCATAGCAGTTTGTTTTTCTGCGGCTGCGATCGGCTGTTTTTGTTTCCTCATTCAGTCGCATCGCAACACTTCTCATCGCGTACGATGTAGAGCATCGCTTGCACTTCTCTTGCTTTCCAATTTCCACATTCGATGTTGGTGCCGATTTGCAGAAATTGATACGTTGTCACTTCAGTGCGAAGGCCTTTTTGGCACATCCTCGAAAAATCGATAATTTTAAGGTCTGAAAGGGTGCAATAAGACCACCCGGTAGCCACTATGCATGCCTAACTCAGCAATGCAAAAGATCCGACGAAAGTGGGCAAAATTCACCAGCGTCACACGATTGAGTTTGGTAAAATCACCGAATTTTCCAGGAATTTCAACATTCCCTTGCGTGGGCAATGTCTGCAAAAAATGAAAAAAGAAACTAATGATCTTCGCTCGCAAAAATCGAAAAATTGAGCATCTTTATTTACAACAAAGGGAATGTTGTTATCAAAAGAATGCGAGTTGTAGAAATAAAAATTTCAAAGCCTCAGAAATCTTCAAGGTGGGATCTCAGCAGCTGAAAAGTCCTCTGTTGTCATGCGGCCAATTTCGACTAATCAGAAGCCGTATATTTTGGTTGCGCCTGCGCGGGTGGTACGAAAAAGGCTTTCTGCGCAGCGAAATTTTTATTTCTCATTTGAGTGAAAATTGTTGAAAAAGGAAGAGTGCGCTCCGAGTTGAAAAGCTTCTTATTGTTGCAGATTGTTGTCGTACGTGGATTTTGTAAGCTGAAACAGTGACCTGACACATTGTGTGAGCTTCTGAGAGACCGAATTCGCTCTGAAGGTTGTGATTTGTTTGCTTTTTCTTTATTTTTGCTTGATTTTTTGTCTGATTTCTTCTTTTTCTTGTTGATTTTCTTTGATTTTCTGAAAATGTCTTCGATTTCCCGCCGATGCGTTTTCTTTTTGTTTGTTGTTCTTTTTTCTGGTGTTGTTTCTGTGATGTCTGAGTCGACAACTGTGATTCCAGGGCGTTCGAGATGTGCTCCGTATCCGCCTCATTCCGACTCCCACCTGGCTATCTTCAGGAAGAGTGGTCAGAAGCAGGAAGTGGATTTGGCAGAAGTGGACAGCTCTTTGGATGGTGCCAGGCTGTTCTGTTTGATCGTTGTTCTCTTCGTTTTGCTGATGGTTGCTGTTGGGATGGTGATTGTTTATCGTGAGAAGATTTCTTCGTGGATTGTGAGATTCCTGTCCAGAAGAGACGCAGAAGTGGATGGCTTGGATGAAGTGGTTGTCGTATAGTGGACTGTTTGTGCTCGCATGAGATGAATTAGTTGTATTGTAGTTTAGTTCAGTGCTACAATGTATGTTACTCCTGGGCCTAATTCATGAGAAGTCATGTGATGAAGGCTTCAAATAGCTAAGACCTGAACTTACTTATCTGTGATTCCCGTAAAAATAGAAAATAGAAGCAAAAAAAGTTTAAAAAGTGAAAATCCCAAAAAATAAATAAGAGAAAACCATAAAAAATTAAAAAGCATAAAATGACAAAAATGTTGTTTATTTTAAAGATTAATTTGAATTAGGCCCAGGATGTGTTTGGTTAATTAAGCGAAATAGCTTTGTAAAATAAAGCCAAAATGAAAAAAAAAATTAAAAAAGGCATTAAAATTGGTGCAAACGCAAAATTAAAAAAGTGGGTGATCAAAATTGAAAAGTTTGCCAAATAAAAATTAAAAGTAAACCAAAATTAAAGTGTGTTTAGTTGCAGAATAAAGACAAAATTAAAAAGTGATAAACACAAAATTAAAAAAATACAAAACCAAAAAAAAAAAAATAAGTCGGCACGCGCTTACCCCCAGACTGCAGAACTTGCCAATTTGTTTTATAAATCGCTTTCCCTGGCAAGCTGGAAGTCATGGTGCCGACGGGGGCTGGGATTGGGACCCCAGCTGCAGAAAGCGTATGTGATCAAAATTTTTTTAATTGTGAACACAAGCCAGAAACGAAAAAAGAAGCGGCGCAGAATGGGAGCAGAAAATTACGGCCACTCGATCAATTTCGCACATACCTGAAGGTAATGTCTGCCTGAGAAAATTGAGCCCGTTTTCGAGTTTTCAGAAATTGTTTCCCGCGAAAAGCGAAAAATGCAATTTCATCTGCAACAATGCATCACATCAAAGTTTTAAAATCTCAGAATTTAAAATTCCATGTTGCCTGCGAAATTCCCTGGAATTTCGAGTTTCACCAACGTGGTTTCACAACTGCGCCTTTTTCACATGCTGACGTATCAGATTGTGAGGTCTCTCTCTTTCTGTTACTCCTGGAGGCAACATTTTTAATCTCTTCATTAAAGAATCCAAGGAAAATCTCTATTTTCGCCTGACGTTTGCTTGACAATTTTCATTACAGATTTAGCAGTTTGAAATCACAATTCGGGTGTGATTAACAACTCAAAAAAATGCCGCAATCGCACAAAATGCCAACACCGAAACTCGTCCTCTGGTCGGCCAAAATTAGAGGAGTACCTTTGATTCCTTCTGGATCACTGCCAAGAGCTCTTGATCTCGTATTAGATTTGTAACCTTATTATTAAAGCTCGGCACAATTGTTTGTAAAATCTTGGGCCAAAATCACAAAAATATCAGAGCGATTAAATTTCCTCTTGCACAACGTTTTTTGAAAATTTGGAATTCGATAAAGACGGCTAGTTTATAGCATTGATATTGAAACCTGTGTCGTGGATTATTCGGACAACAAAATCTCTTAACGCTTTTACCGTTGGATGATAAATTTGCATTCTAAAAATCGAGTACAGGCTCTGTTGCCTTCGCCGCTTGTCTGAGTCATTCTTTGTTTTCCAAGTTGCAGGGATTGAAAGTGTGCCGGAACGCAACGGAACGGCATCACCTGCCCCCCTGGCCGAGCCGGAACGGCGTTCCGGCCTGCCCCACACCCTGCATATGAAACAGTTTGGCATTTTAAATGGGAAACATCGATCCGGGAATTTGGGCTCAAACCCGCCATTTTGTTTCCTTTCATCGAATCCAAAGCGACGTTTTTGGAATCCACTCACTCGCGGATTTCTCGCCGTATCTTGGAAAGTTATCATCCGATTTGAACATCCCACCTGGTCCTGATAAGATCCCTCCTCGATTGCTTAAAGAGTTAGCACCCTCCTTGGCAGTTGCCCTAACTGCCCTATACAAACTGATTCTTTCTCAAGGGGTAATTCCAGACGATTGGAAAAGGCAATAATTAGGCCTACCCCAATACCAAAAAAAAGGTGGCAAACCCAACAAGCCTGATGGTTATCGTCCTATTTCTCTAACGTCAATTTGCTCAAAGCTTTTTGAAAAAATTATCTGTACGCATATTTCAAGTTATTTGAACAGGTAATGGTTTTTTTTTCATCACAACCAATTTGGATTTAGATCAAAACGATCATGTGAGGCGCAACTGGTTCTTTTTGTTGATGAGATTGCCAGGTCACTAGACGGGTGTGTACCAATGCATGCAATTTTCCTAGACTTGACCAAGGCTTTCGACATGGTTTCTCATTCCAAACTTATGAAAAAGATTAGTGCCCTGATGTTTCCGCAAAATATCATAGACATAATTTCGTCATTTTTGAGTGGTAGGTCCCAGCAGGTATCTGTCCAAGGAGCTTTATCTGGCTCGGCTGCCGTTTGCTCTGGAGTTCCACAGGGAAGTGTAATAGGCCCGCTTCTATTTCTCATTTTCATTAATGATATTGTTGCCCATACATCAAATGCCCGACTTTTTGCAGACGACATAGTAATTTATAGGCCCGTCACCAGCCCACTTGAAATTGCACTGTTGCAATTTGAACTCGATCTCATTTTTTCGTGGTGCGAGACATGGGGCATGCGCATTAATGCGGAGAAGTCCAAAGTTCTCTTGTTTGGAACCCGTGGTCGCAATTCTGATACTGGGTGTAACCTTGAATGATGATCTTTCATGGAGCCCTCATATTTCTTGCATCATTGGCAAGGCCACCGCAAAAATTGGTTATATCATGCTAAATCTAAAGTTAGCTTCCATTAAACAGAAAAAACATGCTTACGTTGCGTTGGTGTTGCCAATTTTGGAGTATGCCTGCGCTGCGTGGGATCCCCATAAACGTGGTGATATTGATGCCCTTGAGGTTGTACAGAGACGTGCTGCAAGAGTCATAACCCAAAAAATATGGTAGGGAGTTCAGTGTTACTGCTATCCTTAAAGACCTAGATCTTCCAACCCTTGAGAGCCGCCGAAGGATGCACCGTCTTAACCTGTTCAGCGACATCATCACCAGTGATGTCGACTATCCACTTCCCTCTGCTTACAACTTTAAACCACTACAAAGACGTACGGATAATGGTTTAAGTCTCACCATTCCATTATACAGGAAAAATGTTTTATTCCATTCCTTCTTCCCTTGCACAATAACTGATTGGAATAACCTATCCGCCAGCAATTCGTTGATCTGTAATTCGCTTGCTCGTATGTCTCACACCTCGATCCGCATGCCTTCTTAGACCAACCCTCACTTTGACCTTTTCGTAGAATTAAGATTTTATGTCGTGACATTTTTTTAACTCTTTTGACTATGCTTTGCGTACTTTCAATGTTTGTGCTGTTACAGTGCCTAACCAATTGCCACTGTTTTTGTGAATAAATAATAATAATAATAATAATAATAATAATAATAAATAACAAGGTTGGGGTTATTGGAAAGAGGAGGAAACAGGCTTTATATTTTCTCTGAAGAAAATTTCAAACGGCTGGCAAACAGACGCGCAATCGCATTGTGAAACCAAATTGAAAATTTTCCTCGTGAAAAAGTATCGGCCGTTTTTTCGTGAATTCTGGGAACCCCGACACCGAATACCAAAGTGTTTGGTATGTTCTTAAAAATCAATTTATGCTCAACAGCAAAGTCCGCGACGGCACCCACCTGGCTGGTACGAGTGTCGGGCTATGGGCCAAAGGGTCGTCAAACCCATGGTCAAAACTCTCCTCATTTCACAATTTCAATTGGCTTCATTGCGCGACTGTGAAAACATTTGCTGGCGGTTTGATTTCTGCTTACCAGGAAAGAAGCCCGAATGTGTCCCCTTTCTGAAAACCCCAACATATTGAAATCGGATAAAAACTTTCAGAGATAGGTATGCCAAGAAGTTTTCATGCGCGCGCGAAAAAGAATTTTGTCCGCTGACGCGACCAAGAGGCAACAATTTTGCTTGCTCTCTCCCGATTTTTCTCTGCCCCTCACCCGTTTCAAAATTACCATGGGAATGCCTAACTATAGTTATACATGGCGGTGGGAATAGGTTATAATTTTAAAAACTTTAAGGTTAAACTATTTCAGACACAGTCATCTGATACATCTTGGCCGGTAAGAGTTGATGACAAAATATTCGTAGTCATTCTCCACTGAAAGAGATTTTTTCACATTTCTCAGGTTTCCGTGTTTCTGAATGACAGCTTTGCACTATCGAGCAGGAAAGTGCTGGCTGCCATACTTTAAGCGGAATTTTTGACTGCGAAAAGACGTGGTTCAGAAACAGCAAGGTGTTTATCTTCGTAAAAAGCAGGCGGTTTGAGAAGTGAATTCTGATTTTTTGCTGTCCAAAATTGGGAAGGAATTGGAAAGAAAAGGGATGCTGATTTTCCGCTGCTCAAAAACTTTAAAGGGCAAATGTAGATATCTCAAAAATTAGATTATAGGAACAACGATAGGTTGGCAGTACTTTTATTTTCCGAAAGAATTCGCGCACAAAATAGTCATTCGTCACCGAAAGAGACTTGTGACGTATTTTTTTCGATTTTCCTGTTTCTGAAAGAGCAACATTACACATTCGAGCAAGGGAAGTGCTGTTAGACGGAAGAAGGAAGAATCCTTGAAGGGTGTTGCACCGTGGCGTGAAAACACTGTAAACCGGATTGTCCAAACTCTAATCAGGCTTTTAATTCCTCCATCCGACTAAACTTTGAAATTGAACAATGGTGACGAAACGAAAATTACAATGATAACTGCTCTTAAACTTAACTTGGCAAAATGACTCCGCAGGAAAATCATTGATTATGAAGAAGTGGAACAGATCGTGGTAAGCTGTGGCTTTGATTTGTGATTCTGATCCCGGGTTTTCTTTCCATCTCCCTCCCAAAGGTTAAATCAAGTGACCAGGAAAGATGCGGGTGAATATGCGGGGCTGAAATAAATTTTAAGAATAGCACGTGTGGAACAGCGTGCAAAAGGTTGTTGCATTTTAGGGTGTACGATGCTTCCCGCAATTCGGAAGGAGGCTATTCAAATTAAGCCAACTCCGACTGCTGCATCCAACAAAGATCGAAAGGATCAACTCTGAAAGGTTTCTCAATTCTTTTGCCTTTTCTTAGCAAATGAAAACGACTTTGAATTGAATTGGAAATTGAATTGGAAATTGAATTGGAAATTGAATTGGAAATTGAATTGGAAATTGGATTGGAAATTGAATTGGAAATTGAATTGGAAATTGAATTGGAAATTGAATTGGAAATTGAATTGGAAATTGAATTGGAAATTGAATTGGAAATTGAATTGAAATTGAATTGAAATTGAATTGAAATTGAATTGAAATTGAATTGAAATTGAATTGAAATTGAATTGAAATTGAATTGAAATTGAATTGAAATTGAATTGAAATTGAATTGAAATTGAATTGAAATTGAATTGACATCAGCGAAATGAACATTGAAACTGAATTGAAAAACTGAATTGAATTCGGATTGGGGTTTTATGGCGAGATTGACTATTGAAATTGTGCCGGAGTTGAATTTTGAATTAAAGTGAAATAAAATTGATGTTTGAATTCGAATTCGCTTTGATGAAATGAAAAAATGAAAAGCATGAAATGAAAATGGGATGACATTAATTCAATCAATTTGCACTTTTTTGAGATTGATTAAGATTTTTGGCTTTCAAGGCAACAAAAGTACTCCAAAATAATTTTCATCTTTTGGGGTTGAGGTTCACTGGCTTACCTCTCGAAATTGTTGTTGACGAATTTCGTAGAGCCGAACTGCCAAACACGATTTGCAAAGAAAAAGGCAAACTCCAACTTTGCGAGCCGAAACCAAACAACCAAATTGCACGGCAGTGTCGTCAACGACTGAGCTGCCTCAAAACTTTTTCTGACGACCTGGAGCATAGGTACGACTTTCAGTTAACGAGCAATCACCTGCCTACAGCGTCTGAAGTTATTATTGCGCAAGCCTGTCTATATTTCTCAACTCTGTGTAATGCGGTTATTTTTTTCATGGCTGGCATTGCTGACTGAAAATCGCACAACATTCCAGGTGCTCCAAAAGTGCCAGGGATGTTGTAGCTGGCAGTCAAAAACGGGTAGAAACACCAAGCGGAATTTCCCGACTGTGAAAATTTGTGTTCTAGAAACTCCAAGGAGTTTGTTTTCGCAAAAATCAATCATTTGAAGAAGTGATTTCTGATTTTCAAAAAAATAATCTTCAATTCCATTCCAAACACTTTTCTGTTTTTTCCTGTGAGTTCCTGAATAAACCACTGGAAACTGCGACCAAAAAGACAATAAAAGTTAAAATCAGGCCGATTTTAACCCTTGAACCACCTTCTTGTGGGTCTATATGCTCAAAAGCCCGATGCCGACTCCTGATATGCTCTGTATGAAATTGAAATATTATGACTCGTAAATACTCGAAAAGTAAGTTCCGCGATGGATCCTAATATCCTATCCCAAACATTAACTATTTCCGAGATCCAAGCCGAAATTGCAATCACAAAAATGCATTAATTGTTCAACTGATATAGCCACGCTTAATTGACATTGTGATCTCTAGCGCAAATTTTGGGTTTTGCCCTCTTTCTTATGATTCGAACCAATTTGAAATCCAATCTGAAATTTCCGAGAAATGGAAAAAATCCGACTCGGTGGGTGTCGCACTCGCGTCGAAATCCGTACAGTGTCTGGAGGTTGAGCTGCAGCAGTGCCGTCCTGGCGGTGGAATTTTTTGAGATCCTTTTTCCTGTCGCATTTTCCCTGGCTTTTTTTATTTGGCTTGTCCAGATTGCAACAAAAACGCCCTAGACAGAACTGGGGCACCAACTGGAACCATTTGCGTCCACAAAAAACATTGTGAATGAATGGTCGCCAATTTCGAAGGCAACACTGCACTTTTGTTTCTATGCAGGATCCGTTTCAGGTCCAAAAAAAGTTTATCATTGTTGTAATTTTGGCGCCAAAATGTTGCGGTTCACTTTCCATCTTTCTATCAGTAATCCAAAATCCAATGTTTGGCAAAATTTGAAGGTTCCGAAGTCATAATTGGGTTTCCGTTGACTAAAAAATGGAGAATGCAAATAGCTGATGCTTTTTTTCACCAAAAAGTCGAAATTTCTAAATTTGATTGCAATGAGGGTGACAGAAAAACGGCCAAGAAAAGGAGAACATCAAAGACCAAAATTGTGCAAAATAAATTATTGGGACTATTTTTGGGCAGGACGGGAAAATATCCCCGGCAGAGGATCACTTTAAAATGAGAGCATGAACACGAATGATGAGCGTTGTGATGATTGAAAAAAATCGAATCTGAGCACCGTTGAGAGTGGGCATCAATTTTTGGTGGACCTCGAAAGTATTTTTTGGGAATGTCGTATATTGGCCTCCATAAAAGGCCATCGTCTGAGTAAACATTCGAAAACTGGGCTCGCAAATCAATTCCATCTCTCTTTGGCTTCGAATTCTGGTTTTGCAAGGGATGTCATGTGCTGAAATATGGGGATAAGAGCAGACTTTTTTGTTTTTTGTTGCTTATCCCTGAATTCCATTTCATTTCAATGGGTCATTGCCACGTTAACCTTTTCCAACATCTCCCAGTCATAGGAAAGGAAGAGGTACCGAATCATGATTCATCTAAATCCGGAAGTTGGAATTTCGCCATGTTTGCACATTGTTTTGGTTACACCTACAAAGTTGCATCCAAAACCATTACGCTTTCTGCAGCTGGGGTCCCAATCCCAGCCCCCGTCGGCACCATGACTTCCAGCTTGCCAGGGATAGCGATTTAAAAAACAGATTGACAAGTTCTGCAGTCTGGGGGTAAGCGCGTGCCGACTTATTTTTTTTTTTTGTTTTTTTTTTGTTTTTTTTTTTTGTTTTTTTTTTGTTTTTCTCTCTGCTGCATTTTCTAATTTTGAACTCCTCAGTTTCTTACACAGGCAGTTGAATTTAGTTTACACTTCAATTTTGCTTGATCCATCATCCAAACACTTTTTAATTTTCGTTGACTTTCAATTTTTTTATAACTGTTTAATTTTGACATCAGTTATAACTTTTTAATTTTACGTCTAAAACAACTTTTTATACCATTTTATATTTATTTTTGATTTTTAGTTTTCGATACAAAGCTGTGCTACCTAATTGATCCTACACATCATGGATCAAAACTATCAAATACTATATTGTATTGACTCGGAACTTTGTTCCACGTCTGCTGCCATATAAGTTTGTAGCAGTGTTATGACAATAATAAAATAAGAAAAAAAATCTTGCATAACACTTAGCATCTATCAAATACATATAAGTTATTCAAATCTAACAAGTCCAACAATTATACCAAATTTTATTTTAAATTATACCAGTTATTCAAATCTTATAAGAAAATGAACTACCTAATTTTTGTAATTTTCATGCTTTTTAATTTTTTAGGTTTTTCTATCCTTTAAATTTTTTAAGGTTTTCATTTATTTATTTTTTAGGGTTTTCTTCTTTTTAAAATTTTTCTCTTCTTTTTTTAAGTTGAGGAAAATTACAGGTTGGAGAAAACAAAATTTGTGAATTAAAAACTAGATTGTTTTAACTAATTCTAGGGTGTTTAGTTCTTAACGTTAAAGTTCTACATGAATTAAGCCAAGACTTAATTAAATTACAATAACAAATTATTCATCTCAGGTTGACACAAACAGTTCTCAGTCCACTATAAGACAACCACTTCATCCAAGTCATCCGCTTCTGCGCCTCTTCTGGACAGGAATCTCACAATCCACGAAGAAATCTTCTCACGATAAACAATCACCATCCCAACAGCAACCATCAGCAAAACGAAGACAACAACGATCAAACAGAACAGCCTGGCACCATCCAAAGAACTGTCCACTTCTGAGAAATCCACTTCCTGCTTCTGACCACTCTTCCTGAAGATAGCCAGGTGGGAGTCGGAATGAGGTGGTTGAGGAGCACATCTCGAACGCCCTGGCATCACAGTTGTCGACTCAGACATCACAGAAGCAACACCAGAAAAAAGAACAACAAACAAAAAGAAAACGCATCGGCAGGAAGTCGAAGACATTTTCAGAAAATCAAAGAAAAACACGACAAAAACTGAGAAAATCAAAGAAAAATCAACAAGAAAAAGAAGAACAGACAAAAAACAAACAAAAACTAAAGAAAAAACAAATAAATCACAACCTTCAAGTCGAATTCGGTCTCTCAGAAGCTCACACAACGTCTCAGGTCACTGATTCTGCTTGCAAAATTCACGAACGACAACAATCGGCAACAACAAGAAACTTCCAACTCGGAGCGCACTCTTCCCTTTTCAGCAATTTTCACTCAAATGAGAAATAAAAATTTCGCTGCGCAGAAAGTCTTTTTCGTACCACCGGCGCAGGCGCGTCAAAACTCGGCTTCTGATTGGTCGAAATTTGCCGCATAGCGACAGAGAAGAACTTTCCAGATCCTGGGATGCGACCAAGCAGATTTCTGAGGCTTTGGAATTTTTATTTCTATGAACTACATTCGCTTTGAAAACAACATTCCCTTTGTTGCAAATAAATAAGCTCCGATGTTCGATTTTGGCGAGAGAAGATGTTTGAGTTTCTTTTTTCAATTTTTTTCTGCCTGCAAGAGCATACGAATGTTTGCTCTTGGGTCATTATGTTACGTATTTATCCGACAGGTGCGTAAGAAATCACAAAATGCTTTGGTAAAAGCTTAAATTTAATGGGTCATGCGGATGGAACGAATCGAAAATAAAAATGAGATGGAAAAAATGAATATACCTTCCTCAATTGTCATATCAGTGCATGGCGCGTTTTTCCGGATTTGTGTTCCGAAACTTTCATCTCTGTGCACACCGCTATCCTTTTCTATTGTTGCGAAGGGTGCATCCAACTCCTTGTTAAAGCTGAGTTAGTTTGAGTCGGAATGTGGAATGAGGCACAATGAAAGTTCTCCGAACCAGAAGTTTTTTTTGCATTCCGCAGGTGTTTTATACACTGCTTATCAAACGTCTTCGAACACAGGACTTCATAATTACCTAACTCAGGCGCCATTTAGAATCAATGGTAGCATTCGCCGCAAAACATCATGACACTCGTGTGAGGAATGAAGTTGCGCCAAGCCCTGTTGAAATCAGGTGGCCCCTGTTATTGCATGTCTTTCAAAATATCGCCTATGTTCGAGGACTTTTGATTAGCTCCGTATGCTTCGTAAAACAGTGTCGAAAATCAAAATCGCACCTGTCACCACCTTCAAACGTCAAACCTTAAAAGTCCGGGTTGCTCTTTCCTCTGCTCGAACAAACTTCCGTTCGTTTGGCATCCTCGTATTTCACTGGCTTTCGATATTTCAGTGACATTCTTTCGAACAGATTTTTTTTTTTTTGAATCCCGTCGAAACATTTTTACGCCTAACTATTTCGAGCGCTATGCAATTTCTTTTATTTTCGGTAGTGTGTTTTGCATAGCAGTTTGTTTGCCAGGGGCATTTTTATGATTCAATTTTTTTTCGCGATCAGTTGACAGTATTTCGGTTTCCATTTTCTGCCACTTTCAACACCGCCCCTCTGCCTCCTCCAATTCAGAGGCTGACTCAATGGCGGGGGCGACTCCTACCTTTATGTGCTTGTCTTTTTTTGAGTGCATCATTTAACACGCGAGCATCGGGTTGCGCATTTGATTTTCATGCAGCAATTATGTCAGAAATTCATGTTGTCATTTCGGCGCAGTTTTGATAGCTACTAGCATAGCACTAACAAGAAACGAAGTATGTACCAGCTAAGCTGCTCGGAATGACTTTAAGGGTGTAGGTACCTAAGATAATCTGAAGATCAGCGGTACCTCAGCGATTGAGTCT
>JASGXE010010574.1:0-26312 GCA_030068105.1 Sinentomon sp. SZTP_YWyxl | reverse complement strand
GCGACTGTTGAGATGTTTGCAAAACATTATGCCGCAGAAATTGAGGATCCTCTCTGAAAACCGAGGTCAAAATCTGACACCTCATGAAAGCTTCAACGCAATCTTGCACTTTAATTTCTACCGTCTGCATAAGAGTAAAATGAAAGAAAAAAGTTTCTGAGGCAACAGTTAAATGGGTAAAACACATGTATGGGTACATTAATTCCGTCACTACTTCACAACACCACACCCAACCAAATTACTTTTGTCATGGAATGTGTCTCATTGGGCCACGTGGAGCAAATCTTGCAAAAAGACATTGCATGATTTGTGACTTTTCCTGCAGAGTGTACCAACTTCGCATGCCAAAAATTGGCAAACGCGTGCTGCGATTCATGAACACACCCTCATCTGCATTCACTCATAGGAACGGGGGACATCCATACACGTCCACTTCGGGCAACACGGCAAGGCTGCTTGCAACTCAAGTCGTGGCCAAAAGCGGTCAGTTGGCTCTATCTTATCCCTGCTAATCGCTTTGGTCTCAATTTGAACTGGTCTTCCGATCTTGTCAGCAATGTCAAGTTCAAAATGAGTGAGTGAGTGGGCTCGCGAAGTGCGATAATCTCAACAGGTTCAGAGACGCCTTCTTCGCGCAAGGGAATAGGTTTATCGCAAATTCAAACTCCGGATTTCTGCGCACGTGTCAGTCAATATTTCACTGCTGAAAGTGGGCTGGTCGTCGGACAAGGTCTTGAAGATTCGATCACGGATATGAGACTCCAAGAACGCCCATTCGTAAGAAACATGATGAATATGTGATGTCGATGGCTACAAAGGTCAGAGGCTGCTGAACCTATGCTTGGGTCGCAGATGTCTTTGGGCATAGTACACTCGGCGGCAGCAAATTCCGGAGTTTTCAATTTTTCAACCACAGTGGATGCCAGAGTTTAGGCACACATGGATAACTTTGACGGTCACGAAAAAGCCTTTCTTGATGCGCATTTCACATTTTTCGACTGATCTGTAAAAATGACATAAACTTTAATCTCTATTCCACATGATTTCCTTCTAAAAAGCACTGTTGCACATCAGGAAGTAAAGAAGAAAGGCATTGTTGCATTTTTACTCACACATCCCTCATAATGAATGGAATGAAACATGCAGCCATATTCCCCATATTGTAGCACACCCTCAGGCTCAACGCGATGGCCAATTCAACAGACGGATGCATCTTTCAATGCAATAATGGAAACGGAACGAGCGTTGTGCATAGAAATGAAATTTTCCCAAACAGATGTGGTTATGTCGTCAACGTGGCAAGCAAATGTTGCTGAGGTGTCCAAAATTCTATGCTTTGATCATCACTGGTCTCGATATTGGCTTCACGAGCTCGATGGATGGGAACATCTGCCTCAAGAAATTGAATATTCATCATGGTATTTTTTACCAATGAACTCCGTTTGAAATGGAATGACCACTGTTCCAAAATTAACTCTGAACTGAATGTGCACCCCAGTGTTTTTTCTACCAGAATTAACTCTGCAATGAACTGGAATGAACCGCGCCCAGATGCAAACTCCGAACTGCGTATGAATCCTTACCGCAGTATTTTTACCAAATGAACTCTGTTAGCACTTCGAAATTAATCCTGCCCCAAAATTAGGTTGCGATCTTTTGCAAATCGCGAACCCTAAAACTACTCTTTTACTCGAGGAGGCATTGAATTCTGGCGCAAATTCTTCTGGCCTGATTCATTAGTCACGAAGGCGGACGTAATGGTCGGTGCTAATTTTATCGTTCATGCATCCATTTGGACGAACGGCAGAATCGCCCGTCGCTCGTGTTCGGAGCCAGTAAATTTTGCATTCGCTCAGAAAATGTCAAGATTCGTGCGACTTGTGAAGATGGAAAAACTCGGCACTTTTGCGCAGACGCTTTCCTTCTCGCGGTTTGCTTGGAGCCTGCGCGAAATTAAAAGCAAAACTGGATCACATTCGCAATTTGGGAACTTTGCGAAGTTGTCAAAGCGTCTTTTTTTTTAAAAGTGAGTCCTCCCGAAGTTGGTCTCGGGTCGAACACGGGTGGTTTTCTCATTCTTGGTTCGAGCTTGCGGTGTTCAGAAAATGTATATGGTCCAAAGTTGGTCGCATTTTCTCCGACCCATCAGTATGGTACTGGACGATTGTAATTAAAAAAGTCTTCGTCGAATAATGGATGAGGAAAAGTATTCAAGACATACCGCTAATTTGATTCTGTCCGTACCGCAACACAAGAAATAGCGTCCACGGCACTGCATTAGCTGGGTGTCCAAAAAGTGTGTGTCGATAAATAACCACTTTGCATGTCTTTTCTGGGTCAGGGTGTTCGTATACACCCATCTGACGATTTTTACACAGAAATAGGGTGTGTCATTAAATGTCAGACTGAGCGAATTTGGTTTGGATCAATTTCTTAGCAATTTCACGTCTGCTATCAGCAGCTTGTCTAAGGTGATCTTTTCTTCATCGGAGTTCGCAGCCGAAAAAATTCCTCGAGAAAACCCTGGTTGAATGTTGGCCTTTCACTAAAACCAAATTCCCATAGTCTCGCATTAAATGATACGCCGAAAATAGCGTCCGCTTTCGCCCACAATGGATTAGATCATGTTTTGAACGCTGCAGAGTCATATCGTGCATATAATAGCGCACAACATATCAGTGACTTTGTACACACCCGGTATAGGTATGGACTTTGCCGTCATTGTACTTTGGTCTCGCTTGTCTTTAGCCGGCCAGTGGCCACAGGGAAGCCTCTACTTGGCCATTAGCATAATAATTAGATTATGCACGCACTCTGCGGGATCCTTTTTGCCGTCCGAGGTTTGACCACCTGCAGTGTCCAACGTCCAGCCAAACGAGGAAATTGCCTCCGTTTTTGAACGTGCATAGTTGGAATTTTTCTGAATCTTTATTGTCATGCAGGTGAATTCGTTGCTGCTCCCCAAGTCGCCTCACAACACGAGGGCAACACCAACAGAAAATACGGTTCATGTCTGTCTGGTCGAAAGCTCGGTTGGTCGAAAGCACGGTTGATCGAAACCAATCTAATCGGGTTAAAAAAACGACAAACGCGTTCATGTCTTTACAGAGTTTTCAGGCGTCAAGACTTTCAGCAATTTTGTCGTCGATGGAAAATGTTCATATTCTTGCCAGGCTCAAGTTGCAAGACAAACTCAACCATTTCTAACTTGGATAGCTTGCGAAACCGCGTTCAATTTGCAGTTTGCCTATTTGAGGTTTTCATTTCTTTCAGAAACGGCAATTTGAAGACGGCGCTTGACCGTTGACTTTGAAGCAGAATAAAGAAAAGGCACCAGCATATTAAACGGGCAAAATTTAAGTAAAAAAAAATTTAAGCTCGAGCTTTAACTCCAAATTAGACCGAAACGGATATGTCACCGCACCCAAATTCGATAATTTCACCTGATCCAGAGTTTTAGTTCAAGTTTTAAATTTAAACCGAATTTGAAAGACGACGTAAATTTAGTATGATTTCCGTTTAAAGAGCATGGGGTTTATAACCGTCGGGAGGTTTAAACAGATATTCTCCTTCTTTGAACACTTTTGTTAGCAGTTTATTCATGGCCCATCAGCGGACAGAATCCTACATTACGGATATTCGGCATGAAACGAAAAGTGGATTTGGTGCTCGAAAATGAATATCGTTCTCGGCAAGACTTCCGGATGAGCATCAATTTCTATGGATCCAGATTTTGGCCATGTCTTTGATAGGAGCTGAATTTCGATCTTGAGCAAGAAGTTGAGTCTGCATAGTCCTGCCGCATACTTGTGCAAACTGCTGCGCTCAAAAAGTGCCACAATGAATGGCGAAGAACAATGCTCGTTGCTTGTGAAGTGGTTGAATTAGAGAGCATCTGAAACGCGGGACCCCAGCGAATACAAACAGCGCTGTAACTGGTTTAATACCAGGAAACGGTATTAAGCGGTATAAGCATTTTGAGGGGCTGACCCACAAAAAGCTCCATCCCCTGAGACACAAACGGCGCTGCAACTGGTGTAATAACGTCAAACGCGGGTTGCATGTGCTGCGGATTTGTTAGGGGCAAAAATGAGAAGGTGTCCCCAAAGGGGCTGGCAAGCAAAAAAGTTCCATCCCCTGAGAAACAAACGGCGCTGCAACTGGTGTAATAAAGTAAAACGCGGGTTGCATAGTCTTCGAATTAGTTAGGGGCACAAATTGAAATTGTCTCCAGGGGGTTGATAAACCAAAAAAATTGCGTCCCCTTGCATACAAACGGCACTGCAACTGGTGAAAGAAAGAAAATGCGTTTCGCATATTTTGAGGACCTGTTAGGGCCTCAAATGAGATGGAACACCCCCGGTTATTGTCCAGGTTGTGGCGTGCAATTTGACCAAGGCTTGTAGTTGCAAAAGGATTTTGCCACGGATTTTTTGGAGCACAAAAAATGGCATGTCCTGCCAGTGAAGGAGTTCCACAATTAGTGTAACACAGAAACAAAGCTGTAGCAGTGCAGATATGACGTGGAACAGTTGGGATCACTTCACTGACAGAGTGGAATATTGCTGTGAGTAGCGGTAACCAACGGACCTTTTGAAAATGCCTGGCTTGATCTAGCATGTTTCCTAGCCAATGAGTCCCTTTTCCATTTTGGCGCAACTCGTTAAGGGATGGGAACACTTATAGCTTCCATAATACACGGCTCGCCGGTCTGAATTGAACGCAAAATGCGTCGCTCAGAATTGAGCGGCTTAGAGCAAAAGTTGGATTTCAGAGCAAAGCATGGAATTTTAGAGAAAAAGATGGATTTTGGAGCAAACGATGAATTTTGGAGCAAACGATGGATTTTCGAGCAAAAGATGGATTTTGGAGCAAAAGATGGATTTTAGAGCAAAAGGTGGATTTTGGAGCAAAAGGTGGATGAATTGTGAGCAAAAGATGGATTTTTCGATTAACGCAGTCCAAGCAGAAAATAAAAAGTACCGGCTCACTGCCGGTACCAAAGATTTTCGATGCGGCGCAGTTTGTCTGGTGTACCGCATTTGTAAAACAAGGGAGGCGAAGGTCGGTTGCAGCACGCGAGTGAGGGTTCAAATGGAGGGACGGTGGGGGGAGGGAGCCGCGGACACTATGTTTGATTGCGGACTGCCGTCATTAAAATGTTAATTGTTCAAAAATGCAGCGTGATTCCCGTGGAAACCCGTTTTCGGCATGTTTCCGTCGCTGTTTTTTATTCAATTCGGAATTTCGTGTCGAAAATCTTTTCTCATCGATAATTTTGGGCGTTTGCTCTGATTATTCGCCATAAAGGTCACTCTGCGTAATTTGTCTCCTTTGTTGTTTGTTTGAAGTTATTAATGGACAGCAGTTATTGGGCAGTCGTCGGCGTGTGTTTGTTTTTCAATCATTGTACAGGGTGCTCAAAATAAACACCCGTGCAACTATTCTTTTCTGAGTAATTTGGTCATGACAGCATCTAGCGTTGAAAGGAGATATGCCATCAATATCTGGTTGGGAAGGAAACAACAAGACAAGACAGCGTGATGACTCAGGTAATCTTTAGCATCTTGCATCATTGCGTAGGTATGGTGGTGACTGAATTAAAACACCCATAAGCATGTATACAATGGCGATTTTTGAGTTTTTTAAAGACTCGCGACTCTGAAGGAAATGAAGTTCCTTCTGCAACCGAAGTAAAAATCTCACAATTCTGCAAAGCGTTTTTGCAATATGGACTTTAATTTCTATCGAGTGATAGAAATTCTGCGGCAACACACAAATTCGAAAAACATGCGTTGTCAATGCAATACCCTCACCACTGTATGTGAAAATGGCAAGTTTCATTAGCAGACGACGAGACAATGTAAAAGCTGAGCGTCTTGTGACGTCTAAATGGCAAATGTTTGGGGCCAAAGGTCATCGTTCATGCGCTGTTTTTATCAGGCCACCCTGTAGGTACACCTGTACATTTCAAACCACTTGATTTGCATGACAGAGCAACTGCGACGGGGTTGTATTTAGTTTGGAAGTTTGACAAAATGAAAAACAGCTGTGTCTAAGACGGCGAACCTGCGCCGAAAAGAATGCAGTTTCTGAGATTACTTTGGGGTCCATTCGTAATATCGATTGGATTTTCTCAGATCCGATCACTGATATCTTTGCACGCGATGGCCCTGAAGGTGTTGCCAAAATTCGCAGACAAAGATATCAAGTAAAGTTGCAATTTAAAGACTTATATAGAAGCGCGCAGACAATTCTTAAAATCAATTACAATTGAGCAGGCGTATTCTACAGGTGCAGACAAAGGTATTCGAGCATTATAAAAATATCAAAGGTCATGCTAACACGGGGGCCAACCAATTTAAACACGCGGTCGAAACAATTTCACGCTTTACACGAATGCTTAAATGTTCGACGCCGCATGCCGATATTGATACTTTATAGCTCCTGAACAGGCAATGAACTTTCATGATCGAAGTGAATTGGAGGAGAATGTATTTCAGAATAATCGCGCTAATAAATTTTTATTGCTTCAGATATGAAAATGTCCGATATTTTCAAACAAGGCATGCATTACTGCTTTTGTAATTAGCGCACTTGTTGACATGCTGCCCATCTGGTCGTCTTTTCTTGAGCATGGGAAACAGACTTTATTGTTGGGCCAGGTGAGGGCACCTGTGCAGGTTTGGTTCACTCAACCCTTGCACTTTACTGGCCAATTATTTTAGCTGCATTCTCTTTGCCAAAAAAAAATGTTGCTGGGTTATGATACTCGTTTTCTTGTTCCCAGCTTGAGAATAGGTTATCTTTGTCTGGAAGTCGGCCGGAAAATAGGAAAGCAGGTAAAGAGAGGCCAGATAAACGAAAG
This sequence comes from Sinentomon sp. SZTP_YWyxl, assembly GCA_030068105.1. Taxonomy (NCBI): domain Eukaryota; kingdom Metazoa; phylum Arthropoda; class Protura; order Sinentomata; family Sinentomidae; genus Sinentomon; species Sinentomon sp. SZTP_YWyxl. The sequence continues at coordinate 19,444 of JASGXE010010574.1, read as the reverse complement.
AGATGCAAGAAAAAGAAGCCTGTGCCTCTGAATGCAGCCAATCAACTGTGTGATTGGCTGCTGCTTCTCACCGAAACAATGAGCATCCACCAATGAAATCACTGCATTCCCTTATTTTGCGACGCCATTACCACTCCAGACAACTAGGAATTCTGCAGCCATGGTTCGATATGTTTTGCCCAGGTTGGTCAGGTACCTGCGAGTAGTTGGCAAAAGCACTGTTTCATGTGAGACGGGCTGCAGCGCCTCCTGTAGATATCTTTAAGGAGACACTGGATTGGCTGGAATGGTGTAGGAGTTTCTTGCAGGTTTGCGAAACTCCACAAAAACTTCTAATAATAAGGCCGGAGAGATCTCTGTTGCTTGTTTCAAAAGCACCGGAGATAGATGAGGATATTATCGATCCCTTCCCCCCGAAAACGTGGATATCCGCAACTTTTACCGGTGGTTTTTAAAAAAGCATCGGAGATCTCTCCGGCCTAAGTGTTTACGAGCACGACAAAGTTTTCGTACGAAAAGTTTTCTATTCGAGTTCACCTAAAAAGCCTTCCAGGCAGGAGGACACGGAATTCAATGCAGTGTTCGAAAAGAATCAGTTCGCTTTTGACAATGCGATCAATCACTATTTTAGGGAGTCTGCATTTTCAGCCGTTTTTGATTCTTTGATTACACCGCCTCTTCCAAGATGCACCAAATCCAATACAATCATTTTGTATCTTTGGTTTCATTGTCTGTTGTTTGCAAAGTCTGCAAACCATTGAACTTTTCAGATGGATGCACAACTCCGCATCTCTTCTGTTGTCAAAAAGGGTGGCATTGCTTTTCGGCACATTCTTGCGCAAAAGCATGTTACTTCCAGACCCTCTGGTGAGCCATTTTCCAATGTAAAAAAAATCTTTGCGAAATTAAAGAGGAAAGATGGCTGGTTTGAAGTGCAGATTTTTTTCTATCCGATGGTGATTGATGGAAAAAACGATGTATGACCAGTCATCTTAAAGATAAGAAATGTTTGGAAACTATTTCTGGTGTTCGGTGTAAGGATTCAGAGTTTATTCTTACTTTTATAGTCTTCCTCTCAATGGAACAATAATTTAAACGAGGTGAAAGAGAAGTTGTGCAGAACAGATTCCATTTCGACTGGGGTGACTGCAGATGTTGCCAAAGAAACAGAAATATGTGTTTAACAGATGATTTTCACAGAAGTGGGGAAGTCGGGAAGTTGTAGAAAGAGATTGGAAGTCGTTTATAATGCTGTTTTCCTTCCATTGGAATGTTCTGATATGGAATAGAAAAAGACTAAGTCAAAAGATTTTAATTGACTGTGGTTACCCCGTACCCATATAGAAAATTATGTTACATTATTCAGGCGTGAGAAGGCTGACGATAATAGATTTTAGCAGTGGGAACTCTTAGAAAAAAACATGATGAAAACATGATTAGAATATTTATGATAATTTTTTCAACAACGAGTGCCCATATCAAAATAAGAGTCAAAATGCCATGCTCTGTGTATCCAGTCCAGTTTCAACAAAGTCGACATTGGGTTTTCGCCGATTGGCCGCGTGCATTTGACCACTCGGCAGACTTGCAATGGCTCCGAATCGGCGTAACACACCTGGTCATCCATCATCTGGATAAACGCAATCTCATCTTGGTTGTGTCGAACGGGTTCAGTACCCGGCTAGCGGTGGGCACATTTTGGTTGAAGTTGAAGGGAATTGGATCGATCCAACGCTCAGCGTTTCAGTAACGCCCAGGCAGCGTTGCTCCCATCGTAATTAAATTATAGCGGTGTGCGTCGAAGGCGTTATTAAGCGTTATCGCGAGCCTGAGGCATGCTCAAATATTGGCAAAATATAAATTTCATAAATCGCTAATGAGTCTTGACATGAGCTGTGAAATGTTGCCGTCGGGAATTGCAGAACATTCACTGGATCCTGTTGGGTCCAAACACGGTTGTGTTTGGACCCAGCGTTGTCAAGTACCGCAAGAGAAGGTCGTTCGTGTTAGACATGTCCATGTCACGCAAAGGTGATTCGCATTCTCAGGGTTGACTGACCATCACTCGGTGTCCACGAATACTTTTCTTAGATTTCCTTCACGGGGTTTTTGGTAAAAACATTTACTCACAGCATCAGGTGTATGGTGTTTGTTACACATTGGTAAGCTTGACACTTCAGTGTTCAGTGCATTACGGCGTCATGTATTGTCTGCAGACGTTTCGGGAATGAAGCCTCTTCCCAAGTCTTCCCGCTCCCTCTACCAGGTGCACTCAAAAAGTACTGTCACTTGTCCCCCCGATCTCTCGCGCCCGCTTTGTCCAACTATTTTGGTGTATGGCGCCAAATATTCTTCACTGTTTTCTCTCTCAACGCAGCTGTTGCTCTAAGTTGTGGGCTTGCCAGGTTTTTTACTAGATAAACTGTTTTCAGCTGACTGTTTTCAACCACCACCTTGAAATTATGAATTTCATTAAAGATGTGCAACGGGCTGTAGTGAAATTACCATGTTCAAGATCCTCTTGTCTCAAGATCGTCTACAAGGTTTATGGGACAATATCGGCCTGGCCTTTAAGCCAATTCAGTCCCGCAAAGATGACGGGGAAAAGGAGCCTATTACAAGCATGTTCTTGGAAAAGGAATTGTTACACAACCTGGATGCAACATGGGAAAATCATCGGCAATGGCTGAAAACAGCTCCCTATATCAAAATGCAGCAGCAACCCTTTTTTGTTATTAAAACAAAATACTGCCACAAGTGGTCGACGGTGGCAGACCGACGAAAATAATTCTGAGTCAAATTACTAAAAAAAAAAAACGAACGAAGGTCGATCGTTCACAAGAAAAGTCACGCATCATAAACGACAATGTGCGACGCCCAGGGCTTTCAGAGCTCTGGAGACAAATGGAGACATGGATGTAAGACTGTTCCAATCTCTGATTGTTTTGGGAAAAATGAATTCAGTAAGATATTTGTATTAGGTATTTTAATGTTATAATGTTATATTCAGGTGATTTTTTGGCTGAAAATACTGAGCGAATAATTGTTCATGAAAAATTGAAATTCGACTAAACTTTTAATTTAGGTTATGATCACGGAAAGCGAATATAGAAGAATTGTTTGATTTTCTGTGCGCTGCGGTGGATTTTGAAGGCGAGCGAAAAAACAGGGGAGGAATTCCGGACACACGGGGCAGTGCGAGAAAAAAGATACCTGAAAGAGCTTAAGAGTAAAGTCGGAGTTGAGTTATGAGTGGACATTGTCTCTTGATCAAAGTCTACCTGACCTCTCAAAAATCCAGATCGACCTCTCAAAAAATCCAGATTTGAAAAAGACCACATCAGAAATCGTCTTCTTGTAATCAGATTTTCTTCATTTTCTTCATTTTTTGTGGCAATCAAACGCAGAATATGGTATACAGAATATGGCTACAAAAATACAACATTCTCACTTTGGTCATCAGATAAAAAGATTCTCCGGACATGGCGCCCACCACACCTGCTTCTCCGTGCAATCTCTGAATTCTGCCAAATGTTGATTCTCCAAAACTATAACGTCCACACTCTGGGAAAATGTTTTTCTGGACATGGCGCCCACCAGACATGCTTCTCCGCGCAACCTCTGAATTCTGCAAAAATGTTGATTCTCCAAAACTATAACGTCCACACTCTGGGAAAATGTTTCTCTGGACATGGCGCCCACCACACCTGCTTCTCCGCGCAATCTCTGAATTCTGCCAAATGTTGATTCTCCAAAACTATAACGTCCACACTATGGGAAAATGTTTCTCTGGACATGGCGCCCACCATACCTGTCTCTCCGCGCAATCTCTGAATTCTGCCAAATTTTGAATCTCCAAAACTATAACGTCCATACTCTGGGAAAATGTTTCTCAGGACATGGCGCCCACCACACCTGTCTCTCCGCACAATCTCTGAATTCTGCCAAATTTTGAATCTCCAAAACTATAACGTCCATACTCTGGGAAAATGTTTCTCTGGACATGGCGCCCACCATACCTGTCTCTCCGCACAATCTCTGAATTCTGCCAAATGTTGATTCTCCAAAACTATAACGTCCACACTATGGGAAAATGTTTCTCTGGACATGGCGCCCACCATACCTGTCTCTCCGCACAATCTCTGAATTCTGCCAAATGTTGATTCTCCAAAACTATAACGTCCACACTATGGGAAATGTTTCTCTGGACATGGCGCCCACCATACCTGTCTCTCCGCGCAATCTCTGAATTCTGCCAAATTTTGAATCTCCAAAACTATAACGTCCATACTCTGGGAAAATGTTTCTCAGGAGATGGCGCCCACCACACCTGTCTCTCCGCACAATCTCTGAATTCTGCCAAATTTTGAATCTCCAAAACTATAACGTCCATACTCTGGGAAAATGTTTCTCTGGACATGGCGCCCACCATACCTGTCTCTCCGCACAATCTCTGAATTCTGCCAAATGTTGATTCTCCAAAACTATAACGTCCACACTATGGGAAAATGTTTCTCTGGACATGGCGCCCACCATACCTGTCTCTCCGCGCAATCTCTGAATTCTGCCAAATTTTGAATCTCCAAAACTATAACGTCCATACTCTGGGAAAATGTTTCTCAGGACATGGCGCCCACCACACCTGTCTCCTCGCACATCTCTGAATTCTGCCAAATTTTGAATCTCCAAAACTATAACGTCCATACTCTGGGAAAATGTTTCTCTGGACATGGCGCCCACCATACCTGTCTCTCCGCGCAATCTCTGAATTCTGCCAAATTTTGAATCTCCAAAACTATAACGTCCATACTCTGGGAAAATGTTTCTCAGGACATGGCGCCCACCACACCTGTCTCTCCGCACAATCTCTGAATTCTGCCAAATTTTGAATCTCCAAAACTATAACGTCCATACTCTGGGAAAATGTTTCTCTGGACATGGCGCCCACCACACCTGTCTCTCCGCGCAATCTCTGAATTCTGCCAAATTTTGATTCTCCAAAACTATAACGTTCATACTCTGGCAAAATGTTTCTCTGGACATGGCGCCCACCACACCTGTCTCTCCGCGCAGTGTCAAGCATGGGAGAGACATTTTTTTAGTCCACCCTGCAAATCAATAAAAATCGAAACGCGGATCTCGACCAGTTAATCATCATGATTTTCTGATTTCGACTCTTGCTGGACAACAACTGGTCGTGTATTTTCGTTTGGAAGGATTGAAAAAAAATGCCAAGATATCTCGCCGGCAGCAAAATACAGAAACCGGATTTTACCGTTAATCGCGGAGGTTGATAGAATTCTGGTTTTCGTCAGTGCTTCGAATATAGAGCTGTTCAAACCAGGGAACTCTTGTTAATAAGAAGTTTACCGACGAAAATTCGGGCAAAACAACACACACTCTGAAACAGGTGGTACAGGATGTTTACATGTTTACATGAGAGACAGTAAGAATGCATCGCCTCAGGCAACATTCATATTCGTGAAGAAAGATAACGGGGCAACCACCTGCGTGGGATGTGGTTGGTTAAGGTTTCGCCAAGGGAGTTATATCTGCACGCGAACACTGGCGGAATGACTCCATGGTCGATTTTGTGGTCCTGTGGTGTTTTGTGGTGAATTCTCAAAAAATCCCAATGAAATCTTTCGTGAATATGTGTAAAGGTCAGATTCCGCGTGAAACATCCTGGAATACTTCCTCCGCTTTTCAAAAAAAAAAAAACGCGAAAATCCGCTCAGAAATAATTGGAATTACCCCAGCTACATCCACTTGTAAATAGCCAGACGATAGGTCATATTAGTCTCATGTGCTCGATCTTTGCTGAGTTTAATTCACTAGATTCGGACTTGTCAGCTTTAACATTAACCCACACAACTCCCACTGACTTTCTTTCCCAACAAGGTCAACTTGATGAATTCCATATGCGGTGAGGTCAGAGGGAGCGAAAACGCCCCCATTCTCTGGCTGTACCTGTGTGAGTCCACGCGGACCAAACTCTTGGGACACCCGATCCTGGTTCAAAGTTCCATGTCAAGATCACCACCATCGTGCAAGAATGTCTTCGCCCGGTGCGTTGATACCTGGCAACTACCGTCAAATTTACCGGTTTAATCTCAGTCCCCAGCATTTGTACATGACAGAGTTATTGCCAAGATTGTCCGGACGTGGTTTGGTTCGGGCCGAAGATCGGGCGCGTTGCTGACAACGCCTCCCGATCTCAGGAGGCAGCGAGGCGGATGCCGGAAATCAAAATCAATTTCGAACAAACTCGGCAACTTAATGACACAATTATGCCGCGATGCTGCTGCAGTTTTCGGGACTGGAACAACCCTCCTCCGGAGACAAGCCTTTATGCATTAGCATGACTAACTCCGAATTTGGCTTTGGTTTATATGTTGACTTGTCATGTCACGCGGAGTATCGTGCGACAACGTCCGCGGCCGTATACCCCATTGCCACTTATATTCAGCAGATTCAACTTAATAGTCAATTTAGTAAAGATTTGTGTCGCGGAAATTAAATTTCAATGCACAGTGTTACTCATGTTGCATTGAATGATGCATCCATTTGCTGAATTGGCTATTGAGTTGAAACTGAGTTTTTGTGGCAATGGGGGGAGGTATACGGTCGCTGAACTCACCATAGATGTCTAGAAAATGAAGTTGTGGTATTGCAGCCCTAATAAGGACGGGATATTTTTGCCGTTATAGGGTGAATCTTAAGGTTAGCATGATGCGAATACATATTTCCATCAAAAACGAATTTGTGGGGTGGGTCCGAACAGATTGTGAATTTTAGTCCATGAATTGCAGGAATTAAAAATGGCTGTATTTCCAGTCGCAACTCACTCTCAGGTTTCACTTAGTAGCCAGCCAATTCAACAGACGGACGCATCTTTCAATGCAACAACAGAAAAGGAATAAGCGTTGTGCATAGAAATTAAATTTTCATGCCACAAATCTGTCCATTGAATTGGCTAGTGAGTTGGACCTGAGCGTGAGCTGCAATGGGGAACTAAGACCTGTCCCACTGAAAAATTATAATTACAAGCACACAGTTCTTTTGCATCGTTTCCACCCGTCAGGTCCAATAAATTCATTGAATTCCAAAGGTTGCGCAAAACATGACGCAGAAAGATGCGTTGATTCCATTGCGTTTTTCAATCTCTTCAATTCCAATTCGCAATGGAAAACCTTGAAATTCTTGGGTTGATTCGAGAATTTGTTCGCTCATCGCAGACAATATTCGCTGGAAACATACCTAATGTTCTCCATTCATTCATTGCTGCTATTCCATTGCGTCTAACTAAATGAAGTCACATGCAAAACACATTACAGCAAAATGCCCTGATTGCATGGTGCTTTCTCTTTCTGCAATTCCACTGCGCCTAACTAAATCAAGCGTTATGCAGCAGACATTACGGCAAAATTTGGCGTGCTGAAGTATAAATATTCCCACACCGAAAATAAAGTTCGAGTTAAGCTTTGCTCAATTCTAGGTTGGAGCTTGATTGCCACCTTTCAGAGCGAGGCATTGCCAACCTGCCAGGTATATAGGCCTGCTATTTTCCCTACATCGCTGAGGCAATTTGGGCTTGGTGGCATCTCATCAAGATAAGATTGCTGCTGAGACAGCGGCGGTGACGGGACACATGGTAAACCAAACGGAACATGTGCGAATACAATCCCACGTTTCGATATTTTCAGATAGGCAAATTCGGCTTCTTTCGCAACATCGAAATGTTATGTATAGCTTTCGAATGTTTTCAACAACGATTTCAATCTCAACGTTTTCATATGCATATTTATGTGGTCCCGCGGAATTTCAAGAGGCGATATACAGATACTCCAGCCTGTCATCTTTCGCGCATCCGAGTGTGCTGCGCGCGATTATTTCGGTTCATTAATATTGCGTGCGTTGCGCCACCGAATGAATTTACATTTCGCAGTTTTCATCGCCGGTTTATGCTGTTCCGAAATACTCGTATGCATGCGAATGAAGCCTTCTCTGCAAAACATGGGTCAATTCTTTTGTCTTCTGAAGCTTATGTTTGCATTTTGTAGTCTATCCAATGCAGTACAATACACGACTATGTTGAGTGTAGATTATGGATGCTGCGCTAGAAAGGACTCTCACTCTTCAACGGCCATTACCTCGCATTTCGGGAAAATTTGTGTCTTAATCTCCTCTTTTTGAGGCGCGTATGGATGTTGAAATTTCGACACTGATTTCATAATTCTGCTGTATTTGTCCGAATTTAGTGAAACTTGAGAAATCCCTACCGGCGCATGCTACGAAGCAAAGAGGAATACTTGAGAAAGCATTACTTGAATAACAACATAGAATAACTTGTTTTTTAATTGTTCAGAAATGAAAATTGATTTATTATTGCGATTTGTTTTCCATTTTTCCGACCTCCGGTTGTGTTGATGTCCCACATGATGATTGTTTTATGCTTCAGGTAACAACCTATTCTCCGAAAACGCAGTTGAATGCTGTTGAATGCAAAAATAAGGAAAAACACGAACAAAAAGTGCAAAACACTATAGAAGGAGCATCAAAATGCAAAAACACAGCAAAACACAAAAATGGAAAAATTGATAAAACAGAAAAAGGTAAAAACACAATAAAAACACAAAAATGTAAATACATACAGTGAAAACACAAAACTGCAAAAACACAAAGTGAAAAACAATGCAAAAACACAAATGCAGAGAAAGCTAGATTTGGAAGGGAGTTTTGGTCTCGTTTTCTAGGTTAAACAGGACCCATTACTGCCCCTTGTAATACCCCAAGATGCAGAAACAGATGTGAGTATTTATCTTTTGTTTTACTCATGCAATCGGGTTTATTCAACCCATTATAAAATCCGATTTTTGAACAGATAATCAATGTTTACGTTATAAATTAGAGGACAACGAAAGTCAATCGCACCAAACAAAAGCTTTTATTAAGTCAATGGCAACTGCGCTAAATGGGAGGAAAGTACCAAGCTGACACTTTGTACTCGTCCGATACTAATTTTGAAGTTTCAGAGCAGAAATGTTTTGGGAATCATTCTACGTTCCAATTCTGGAATGAAGAACACCAACGTTTCTATGAAGAAAACCTTGAGCGTGAGATCATTAAATTTCTCGTCATCTTAGTTGGATGACCGCCCAATGAGGAATCCTTCGCGGAGATTGATGTGTGGAAATCCTACCAATACCAATGCATGAGAGAAAAATCGACTGTCCGATTGATTTCCGAATCGTATAATGCGGAATGCGGTCTATTCGTAATCTGTGAAGCGAACCGTTAAAATTAATTGTCTGGCAGCTGCAAGAAAGAGTCCCTCCCAAATGGGATGCGCATATCCAAATGAGCATCTCAACATTATGGACATTGTCGGACACATTGTCGGCTCAATGTCGACGTATATGCTCTAACATTGCACACGTGGTGATGCAATCCGATGCATTCAGGACGGATGCATCGCTGCCATTGTTTGCCGATATAGTATACGAAAACGCTGCCCGTAAACCCGTGGATGTTGCAATGACGTCTTCACGGGTTTGTTCGCCCACAACCAATTTCGGACTGATGACGGCGACGAACGCTTCAGTATTGCTTCTCCGCGCGTCAATAATTGCCGTCGGGAGGAAATTTGATTTCTGTGTTGCACAAGGGATAATTGTTACTGTGAGTTTGAACATGTCTTTAATTGTATTTGGTTTGGAGGACAGCCATTTCAGAGGTTTGCAATAACAATGATTTTATGGTTGGATTTTTCTTCTTGTAATTGAACTTCTGAAGTGGCGTCTTCTTTCCTTTCGTAACACATTGGTGGCGCATCGGAGGCCTGTTTAACTTCGATGTGTTGCCGTAATGTCTGACATCTGCATAAACGCCGTTGGAAAACGGCCAAGGTTTGTTGAGCCTCAACGAAACCCTTAACTTAATCGTGAATTCTTCAAGTGCAGAGTCTCTGGCGGCGGAATGACTTCTCGCCTCACACGAATGTCATGATCTTTTGCGGCGCATGCTGCCATTGATTCTAAATAGCGCATGAGTCAATGACTTTACGTACAGAATTACGTATACATGTGCGCAGAACTTTGCAAAAAAGTTTCAAATGTACAGAGGGAAGGTTTGCTTATTCTTACATCGAAAGACCAGCCTGTGCAACAATCATTTTCCACATGTAAATCATCATCTGCCATCAGGTATACATCTCCGTGTATACTGGCGGCGGAAAAAGATTACCCATACATGTGAAAAATTTCCATTCTTCAGATTTAAGCAAAAACTCCATGCTGTAGAAATAAAAGATCCTCTTTCATCACTAATGTCAAAATCTGACACCTCTAGAAAGCTCCGTTGCAATTTGGCGCTTTAATTTCTACCAAATGCATAAGAGTAAAAAGAAAGAAAAAAAAGTTTCGGAGGCAACAGTTAGATGGGAAAAACACATGTATGAGTAATCTTTTTCCGCCGCCACTATACATGTGAAACCTTTTTTACACATGGAAAACATTATGTCCCATTCCCTCTGTACATTTGAATTTTTTGCAAAGTTATGTATATACGAAGTACGAGGGCCATCCCAAAAGTCTTAAGTATTCCTCCTCATTTTCCAGAAATGCAAATAAAATGAAATGACCTCGCTTGGACATGAAAGGGCCACCCATTCACTTCTCAAAGTAGTTGCTACTATTATTATTATTATTATTATTATTATTATTATTGAAAGCAATACTGCCATCACGGCAATGGTGGCAGAACATCGAACTAAAGTTCAGAGTCAAAAACAGTTTAAAAACATACAAACACAAGCACACAGAAAACAACAAGAAACTTAACTACTGCACATGAGGGGGGATGCCCAGGGATGCCATGGCCCGAGTTATTAAAGGAGATCCTGGAGAAAGTGCATTCCAGTCCCTTATGGTCCGAGGATAGAAAGTACTAAAAAACCGGTTGGACCTGCAAAGTGGCAAATTGATTGCGAGACCGTTATCAGTCCTGCGCTGATGTGGTTTGATAAAATATGACGTGTCAAGGGTAAAATTTAGCTTATGGGTGACAATATCACTGAGTAGTTGGAGTCTACGTTCCCTGCGTCTTTGAGCGAGCGGACATAAACCAAGATCCTTCATTAAGGCAGAGACACTAGTATCGCGGGAAAATGATCCTGTAATCATACGTGCTGCCCTCCTTTGAACCATTTCCAATCTCTGTATATCGCATTGGGTGGCAGGGTCCCAGACGGTACATGCGTACTCCAGAACAGGCAGCACGAGAGAGAGATAAGCTTTAAGTTTGGCATGGCGTGATGAAAAACGCATATTTCTATACACAAAGCAGAGGGTTTGCTAGCCTTGGTGCATGTGAAATTTATGTGGTGCTTCCAGGATAGGTCAGCGGAGAGATGTACGCCCAAGTATTTGAATAGTGAGACATTTTCCAGTGGCTGGTCATTTAAGTAGTAAAATGTTGGGGTCGTTTGGTTAGAGCGCTGCTTGGTGAAAACATCACTTTGGTCTTTGATGTGTTTACCGCCATACCCCAGGCATCACACCATGAAGAGACCTGGTTGAGGTCGGATTGTAAGAGGCCAACATCATTGGTGGAATTCACTTCTCTATATATGACCACATCGTCAGCAAAGAGGCGGATTCTGGATTTAATACCTATTGCAATATCATTGATATACATCAGAAAAAGCAGGGGGCCAAGAACGCTCCCCTGTGGGACACCAGAAGTGACGGATGACTCGGAAGATTCAGTTCTTTGGAAAGACACTCTTTGCGTCCGATCATTGAGGAAACTTTCTAGCAGTCTTAAGATATATGAAGGAAAACCTAGTCCATGGATTTTGGCTAAAAGCATGCCGTGGGGGACAAGATCAAATGCTTTCTTAAAGTCTAGGAATACGGCGTGGGTGGAAATTCCGTGGTCCAAACTTCTACCAATTTCATCAACTAGCAACAGAACCTGTGTCTCGCAAGACATGCCCTGCCGAAACCCGAACTGATTTGGGTGCAGAATATTGTTTTCAGAGAGAAATTTACGGATAAAACTTGACAAAATTTGTTCGAAAATTTTGGAGCAGATGCATGTGAGTGAAATTGGCCGATAACTGTCAGGTCGATTTGAGGGAAGTCCTTTCTTTTTTATGGGGATTACCAGGGCTTTTTTCCAATCACATGGCATCACGCCATGCTCCAAGATCTGGGTAAAAAAGTTAGACAAAACGACGCTCATTGAGGGCGCCAACTCTTTCAACAAACGTCCAGGAAGGCCATCAGGGCCCATTGATTTTTTCGGGTTTATTTTCTTGAGAAGCTTCGATATTCCTGAGGCTGAGATTAAGGGAAGCGAAATCGAGGAGGAGGGAATGAGTTGTTTGTGGCCACAAAAATTATTTTTAGGTGAAAAAAACACTTGTGAAATATTCGTTGAAAACAGCAGCTATATCATTGGCCTCAGTTGCTAAAACACCATTAGGAGCAATCAAAGCAGAGACACCATCGCAGTTCTTAAGTGATTTTAAATACTTCCAAAACTTCCTACTATAATTATCTTCTAGAGTAGAATTTATGAAGGAATTGAATAAATCTGAATTTAAATCAGCGCATTTTGCCCTAAGTTGCTCATAACTTGTTCGATCAAAATTTGAACCAGTTCGTTTGAGTTTAGAGTGAGCTCGCCGCTTCCTTTGAAGAAGCTTGTTTAATTTGTAATTTACCCATGGAAATTTGGGGCTGATTTTGCATTTCCTGCATGGAAACTCTCTCATTAAGGATGTCAGTGTATTTTTGATAGTCGCCCAGTTATCATTTACTGTTCGAGCCCTGATGAGGCCCTGAAAGAATAATGGATTTGTAAGTAGGGCTTTATTTAATTTGGTCCAATCAACAGTTGAATAATCAACAAACACTTTCTCGATCTTTTTAACATTACGGTGAGGCCTTATGGGGATAGAAAGCACGACTATTTCATGATCAGAAATGCCCGGAAACACATATGTTAAAAACCCAGGGGCTGGAAAGTTGGTCATCACTACATCGAGGAGGGAACTGGAAGTGGGCGTCATGCGGGTGGGCTTAGTGACCAGTTGTTTGAAACCGAAAGTTGTGACAATATCCTGAATACATCTTTCATTGTTGTTCAAATTGGGTAAAAAAGTTGAAATGGATATGTTGGGGGTAATTGAGCCAGAACTGGCTGTGATGTATTGATGTGATGCATGTGACTATTGTCGAGACATGCCTGCCAGCGGCGTGGCAGCGGCATGACAACATCACTGTCACCAGCCTGGGCCAGGACCTTTTGGGACGCTGTCACAGCATCATTGATTCCATATTCTGACTTGAATCGGCATCCCCTCATGGGCTCTTTCATTTTGGCGAACAGGAAGAAGTCCAGCGATGACAAATTATGAGAATTGGAAGAATTCAACAAGGTGTCCCACTCCCACAGGTCCAGAAGCTGAACGATCGCTTTCGTCTTGCGAACCGGTGCATTCTCGTGCACACGGATGATTCCCTCTTCGAGAATCCCTGGTCTCTTCTTCCTGAAAGCAGGTCGGAGTTTCTCCTGCAGGACCATCATGCAGGATTCGCCATTCACAGTGGTGCCCAATGGAACAGGGTGATCCACCAAAATTCACTGCCGGTCGAAGAAAGTGATGTGCATGACCTTCTGCTTTCTGACTGCTTTGCATGGTTTCAAGTCCCTAATTTTTCAAGCCCCTCTCTACCACCCTCAAATTCTCCTTTCCACCTTCCAACTGTGCCATATAATGGTGAACATTGGCCTAAAGTCTTCTGCAAAGTTCGGTAAATTTCGGGCATAGAATGGTTCGGCAGTGTGAAAAATTTGATCACTGCCCAAATCACTTTTTTGACGAAATTTCAACAACTTCTGGTCACGGCTGTTGACATAACTGCACAAAATAGAGCACTCTGTCTACAAAAGTAGTCCAAACTTCATATAATTTGGCAGTATGTATCCCAAGGCATAGTACTATTTTGCATCCAAAAATCATGCACATTGGTTAACGCGTTCTCATGGTATGCTGTAATACTTAAAACTTTTGGGATGGCCTACGTATAGGCAATTTTGGCATGACATTTTTGACAATACAATTTTGGAACAGCATTTTTGACATGTAAACAACAATGACAAGTGTACAGGGCCGGGAAAATTTATGGAACCACACATGCAATTTAAATGCAGGTTTGGTAGTCAATGATACTTTTGATTCCGTGACGAAAATTTGGCACCAAAGTTTTTCCTTTGCAGTCCAACCAAAACGAAGAAGAAAAAAATCTAAAGTGTTTTTCTAAAATATATGCAATAAAATTGTTGAAACAAAACTTGTGAAACAGATGTCACAACATGTTGATGAAACACGACACGTTTTTCTTTGTGAAAAAAGGACGCAAGTAAAGGAAAGTTTAGAAGGCAACACAATTTCTGCCATTTAATTTCCGTTAGTGACTCCATTAATTTTCTCGGCCAGGAAATTTCCAGGAGATTTCGGGATATGGAAAAAGGCAACCATGGGTGCCTTTTTACTGCAGTTATGGTGCGTAACTCTCCTATGTATCAGATCATTTTTTATCCAACTCATTTTTTTGGAATTCAATTCTATGAAATCAGGAAAAGCATGACACAAAAAGCAAGCTGCATGGAAGGCATGAGCGGCCGTGCTGGGATTACAGATGATCAGAATCGATGCCGACGAGTGCCGATGAAACCGAAGTGAAACGGAAATTGAATTGCTAATTATAATTCAATTAAGAAAGAGCAATTTCTCTTTCCTTCACTCAGCATGCAGCAGAAGATTGGTTCAAACGCAGCAATGTGGATTCGACGCGAGAGTGAATACGCTTCTCCTCCGCGGGATCCTTCCTTGGATGTGACATTCCCACGCTTGAAGGAGCACAATAATGTGCGGTCTGATTTAGCAAAAATATTTTTGTTTCGAACAGGCGTAGAAGACAAGGAAAAGGGCTACGGCGATAAGATACATCAGTTGCAGAATTCTGGCCTCGAGAATGCTGCACACCCTGTTCATGAAGGAACTTTATGCATGATAGCAGTATTTTCATTTTTATCTTATGATTTTAGGGTTGATTTTTGGTGGCGAATAACTTCGATCAGTTGTTTTCCGAGCCAGGTTTGTTTTTATTTTTTGCAAGATTTGTCGTTTGACCAATTTGCGTACAGACGTATTTTGATGCACGGGGACACTTTTCAGAGCGGATTAGCATACAAGAAGGAAAGTTATGATGGTTTGGGCCCTTGCCATAACCCCTCGTAAATCGACATGAACTTAAATTTCACCTTTCTCGGCTCCAAACCATGAAATGTGCTCACGAAGAGACGGGATGTCGGAAGCGCGAAAAAGAAACGTGGTCGGACAACGCGGGCGTGTTCCGCACCATGCTACATCATTGGGTGAACGTCAAACACACGAGCGAAGACTCCGAATCCGTCTTAGTCCACCACCCATCGGAGAAATGAGGTTACTGTGGCAGGTTTGAGTCACCTGAAGCGTGCAACGAACGCACACAGCAAAAAAGCACGAAGAGCAGCAATGAGTAAATGTGTGTTTTTTCTGCTGGGTGCTCTCCTTTTGCTGTGCCTTCGAAAGTGTGCAATCACTCTTGCGAATCATGCATACTTCTGATGTTGCACAGGAGTTTAGCGGACGACTATTGTGGCGAAAGCAGACGTTTGAATGTTCCGAATGATGGCTGTTGCAGACGACACGACGCAAGGGCGCAAAAGCCGGGGGGACAGGGGGACACGTCCCCCCAATATTCTTCCGAGGGAATTAGTCCCCTCCAATAATTTTATCGAATTTCAAATTTTTACCGGGTGCGCCTGGAAAATTGCTCTTTTTTGAAAAATTGAGCATTCTGGGGACCATTTGAGGTTCCATTTTTTCAAAATTTCTTCCCCTTAACGGAGGGGGACACCCCCTCCCCGAACCCCTCCCCCGGCGTTGCGCTGCGCGCAACGCATCGTCGGGCGCTAACAAGTCACCCTTGCTGTTCGATAGTCCCTCGTCCCCCCCAAAGTCCATGTGGCTTTTGCGCGCTTGACACGACGAAAATAGAGGTTTGAATGTGCCCGAAAGAAATGAAAGAGAGAAAGAGAGCGAGAGAGGATATTTGCGTTGACATTGCGTGGTCAGCGTTGAGGCAACTCCGCATTCGTTTTTCCTTGTTGGTGAATGCGCTTACACGCCGCCCAAACTCGCCAAAATTCCAGTTCCGAAAATCGAACTTTGCAGACCTCTTTCCATTGGGCTGCCGTTTGCTGCGGTAGAAATTAAAATTTTTCTCATTGTTGACGATGGGTCTTCCGTGCAGCGATTTCTTTCACATGCGTGAAAGTATGCAATAATAGAAAAGAAGTAGGCGTCGTGCAAAGAAATCAAAATTTAACAGCACAAATACAGGGTGGTCCTGAATTCGTGGGAACAACCGATAGGACGTGTTCTTCGTATCCGTAGGAATCAAACTTGTTCAGTGGCAAAATTCGCTACGACCCCCCATTTCGGAGATACACCCCCTCAAAGTTCCCAAATTGAGCACTTTTTTGGTGCCTGTGGGGGTAGATTTTTATATGCTGAAGGGCTCTCATTTTTTATAAACGTGCTCCCCAAAACAAACCGAAGAGAAAACAATCAGGGACAAAATGCGCTATCACCCCCCATTTCGGAGATATGACCACCCAAAAATCTTTAGGGGAGTTCCCTTTAGGGTGCCTGTGTTGGGGGTTGATTGATGCGTCGCTCAGTGCTGATTTTTGGAGAGCACGTTCCCCAAGTTAAAGTGAAGAAAAAACATTCAGTGAAATAATCGCCGACGACCCCTGGTTTTGGAGATATGGACCCCAAAATGTTGCAAATATTCGCAATTTGGACACTGTATTTGGGAATTTTGGAGAGCCATATCTCGAAAATGGGGGTTCGGTAGGAATTTTTTCACGGAATGTTTTTTCTTCATTTTATTTTGGGGAACATGCTCTCCAAAAATCAGCACTGAGCGACGCATCAATCAACCCCCAACACAGGCACCCTAAAGGGGACTCCATTTAAGATTTTTGGGTGGTCATATCTCCGAAATGGGGGGTGATAGCGCATTTTGACCCTGAATGTTTTCTCTTCAGTTTGTTTTGGGGAGCACGTTTATAAAAAATGAGAGCTCTTCAACAAATAAATCAACCCCCACAGGAACCCAAAAAGTGCTCAATTTGGGAACTTTGTGGGAATGTATCTCCGAAATGGGGGGTCATAGCGATTTTTGCCACTGAACAAGTTTGATTCCTGCGGATACGAGGAACACGTCCTATCGGTTGTTCCCAGAAATTCAGGACCACCCTGTATATCCATTAAACGTTGTGGACAAATTGAAGGGAGCTAAGTGTAAGAAACTTTAATTTCTACTCCTGCAATTTTCCATTTAAAACCCATTGTTGTTCAACAACATTTTTCATTTCTCTGTTTTCACTTAGCTCTCTTTCATTTGTCCAAGGCGTAAATTGACTTATTCGTATACTGAGTTGAACCAGGGGTTGAGTTACAACGGGGAATGCGGCTGTATGTGAAGTCGATTCATGGAATATTCTGAATTTCGCATGTGTCATTTTGTGACATCGGCCCGAAATGGCATTATACACCTTGTTCCATTTGAAAACTGAGAATGCTTCACATTCTTCCATTCAAATATGCAGAAAAAAATTAATTTCTGTGCTGAGTTTGCAGTGTTCGACCAAGTTTTCATTGTTGAAGGAATTCTGGGACCTTATTAAATTGGCTCACTTAAAATCCCGTGAACTTAAAAGTTTAGTCCACCTTATTTTTTAAGTTTAAGGCCACGTTAAGATTTTTTTAAGTCTTATCAAATTCGTCGCACTTAAATTGCCGTGAACTCAACCTCCACTTTACAGAGTCGGCCGCCGTCGTGATACCATGTATGGTCATAAAATTCAGTTTTCAAAAATAATAATTTGTCTCGACACTCCCTGCGATTTGTAAGCTGTAAATGGTCTCAAAATATGTCAAAAATTTGGCGCATGTTATTTTATAGAGGGGTCATTTTCGCTAGGATGACTCCACTCTTAAAAAGGGCAGAGAAAAATCTCTGTTGAGGCTGCAGCAAGCAAAACCGCGATTGCAACAATGCCTCTGGCAACAAAGCTTCATAAATTTCACTTTTTCTCACAGCGACGAAAGTCGGGTTCCCCCGAAAAACACAAAACCGCGGGTCATTCACTGAAAATCAGATTATGTTTTTCTTTATTTAGAAAACGGCAAAATGGTTTAAATTTTACGCCAAAAACGCTAAATATCGACAGTGAACAGCGGAAATGAGCCAATCGGAAGTGAAAACACACAACAAGGGGCAAAGGGATTTCCCAACCAAGATTTCTGTTTCAGGTTTTCTCAGGGGTGGTGGGATTTTGCGGCTGCCAGTCGGCTGGACTGGAGTGGGGAGCAAGGTTCCAAAGAGCAAAGCCTCTGGCAGGAGGTCATGAGAGCGGAGCGGCCTTCAGAAGCTTCGAAGAAAATTTGAAATGAATGTGTATTGCTATGTCGGATTTTTGTTGCTTGTCATTTTAATTCAGAGTCTAATAATGTCTAAAAATGTCTGCTGCCACAATCGTTGGGTTGGATTTCATTCCATTGCATTTCAAAGGCAATGGAATGAAAAACACATGAATGACACGATTACACCGCTGAGACTCTGCGAGTAGAGCTCCCGTCAGCTTGAATCGAAAAGCTACAAATACGGGAGCTTTTTGCATGCATGTGAAGTTGACGCACGGGTTACCGCCCACGACACCGATGGGCGGTAACCCGTCGGTAATACATTCACACGCCTATAGGTGCAATCGTTATTGCCGGGTTATTGCTTTTGGGACTTTTGGTGGACCTTGTTCAAGTCTGTAGCCGATGGCCCTCAAGTCACATGTTTAACGAAAAGTGTCTGAAGAGTTGCGAGTTTTGTTCATCTGAATAGTTGAGAAATGGGAAGAAAGTTCATCTGTCATTTGGAAAAATTTGGCTCCCAGATATCATGCCGAGCGCTTTAGGTACTGGTGCAGTAAGCTTATCTTACAACTTCCAGTTCCAATATCAGCAGTATGACTTTGGCATTGTTTTTGAAACAGATCAGTGCAATGGCGATACACGGCTGTCCTATTCGCAGTTTGTATTTATTTTTACTTGTTTTAAAAAAATTGCTGTATTCTCATCTCATGAGAATGAGAAATGTCGCAACAGAAGTCAAAGTTCAGTTTGCCGCAAGCCAAAGACAAAACATCACAGACATTTAAAAAAATACAATAAATTCGCATAAATGCAAACGAACTGCAAATAACGCATTTCACTAGCTCAAATAAATTTAAAATAATTACCACCAAAACATACATTGAATGT
>JASGXE010010573.1:0-15208 GCA_030068105.1 Sinentomon sp. SZTP_YWyxl | reverse complement strand
AAAGTCGAAATCATGTTTCTCAGCTTCATGTCTCTTTATGCATTCCCTCCGAGGTGGACCATTGGACTGGCACTGGAGGCAGAAATCATCAAGTGGCACAGGATTAACTACAATTATTTTGGGCAGGTTTTTTTTCTGTTTAATTTTCTCGCATTCGTGCTCTGTGAAAGCATGGGCTCTGGAATTCCCGATGATGTGTTGCCCTTGCCGTGAGTTTTTCCGACTAACAGGGGAGCTCGAACTCTGTGCCGGCATCTCTCAGCCTCCTTCAGTCGTTAACCTGAATTGATAGATGTGCTGGAGAAAATGAGAATCTGTACCTATATCTTTTCAGTATTTCACGATCTCTGCAGAGCTCAGCCAGCAATGCAGCATGTGGTGATGCGAATGCGAATTCGTAAAAAAAAAATGAATTTCGCATTCTCGCTTTTGCGTAAGTTTTAAAAAATTAATTTCGGCTCCACCATAATACTCGTATGCAGGCTATCAGCAATTGGCATCGCTTGTGGGTGTGCCTATCATAACGTTTATCATACGTGAATATGCAGATAGTGGGTGGGGCCGTTGCAGGGCTCAATATTCTCGTCAAAAACATGTCTGAATGTTACCGAATTTTTGTGCAAGTCGTCCAAAGTTGGCCTTGCCGTCCAAATTCAGCCTTTGCCGTCCTGGGAACATTGATCCCATGTTCCCCCTTTTTTTACACCCCTGCTCAGAAGGATCTTCATTGGATAAACCACCACGGCATGGTGTTTTGGACTTTTCTTTTTTTGATTTTGTTGTTCCAAGTTAGCAGCAAGAATCAAAACACGTGTACTTTTTGAAAAAAAAAACCCAAATTTTTAAGTCTGCTAGACCCATGCCTCAACCTTCTACTTCGTTTTAATTTCCAGACACAAATTATTCTCAAGTTTTTATTCAAGTAGGTAGGCCCAAATTCTATTGGGCCCACTTGACATACAAACAGGTACCTATCATACCTGTTTGCATGTTCACTGGAAGAAACAACAATGTACTCATTACATGGAAAAATTTGTGACTGTTCAGATTTTAGTGAAAAATCTATGCTGTGGAAATTAAAGATCCTCTTCAAGAACCAAGGCCAACATCTGAAGAACCAAGGCCAACATCTGACACCTCCAGAAAGCTTGGTTTGGTTGCAATCTGGCACTTTAATTTCTACCGTCTGCATAAGAATGAAACACAAGTTTGGGAGGCGACAGAATGGTAAAAACCCATGCATGGGTACATTTATGTTTCTCCCACTGCAGTCGTAAGTGGTTGTACAAGGTAGGCATGTGTAAACCTGAGGTGTACATATCTGAGGTGTGTATCTTTTCTACAGGGTGTCTCAAATCATTTGTTAGCAACATTTCTTTTTTTGTTCGAACAGTTTGAAAATTGCAATTACAGGCAAGAGCAATACCACTGGAGAACGTAAATAAAATGTTATTAGGCAGGCCTGTGTGTGGAAAGTGGTTTAGTCAGAAGCACTTGTATCTGGTTGAACAGTAGCGGCGAAATTAATGTACCCATACATGTAAAAATTGTTAATGTTAAGATTTTGCAAAATTTTTATGCTGTAGAAATTAAAGATCCTCTTTTTGGCCAATGTCAAAATCTGACACCTCTTGTGTGTTTGATTCAAATCTGGTGCTTCAATTTCTGCCACCTGCATAATAATAAAAAGAAACAACAAAAGAGAAATTTCGGGACCCAAAAATCACAAGACCCAAAAATCACAAGAGGTACCTACCTGCTGGTATGAAAACAGATTGTGAAAACAATCTTGAATTAGCCAGTCTAAATTTGGTGATTTCTGGAAAACGTTTCATGCAATCAACCTGACATTGCTGAAAATGATATCGTGGGAAAAATGCACCCCAAAATGATGTGCCACGTTGTTTTAGGTTTTATACGTTTTATACGTACGTATTATACTGGGGTTTTATACGTGCGTATTATACCACGTATAAAACGTATAAATATACCGTATAATACGAAACGTATAATACTTGCCATCCCTGGTTGTCGATGTCCGGTTGCGTGGCATACCCCGGGACTTCAAGTGCCTGCAAAGGAAGAGGTCAAGTGGTGACAAGTCTGGCGAATGGGCAGGCCACTCTACACTCCCTCGCCGGCCAATACACCGCTGGGGGACCCATCGAAAAAGCCTCCGATGATATCGGCGTTGTGAGCTGGGGCACCATCTTATTGGAATTAACATTATCCACTGCGGTGTTGCCACGGGCGGGGGCGTGTTGGATGCTGCAAGATGTCTGACAATGCTGGAGAGATAACATGCTCCAACAGGTCCGGAACATTTTTTTTTTTTAATTTTTTAAAAACTATGTTGGGGGCCACAGGCAATAAAAGCCATTGGACGTGATAAACCCCGGTCAGGCATACATCATTTTTTTGCCCCGGCAATTACCACGACAACAATCAAGTCGTCATGTTCTCTCACCGAGGCAGCATGCATCTTTTCAGCCAGCGAGGTGAACGGATGTAGGTTACACAAAAAGAAACGAAACGTGGAATGCAAGTGCAAACCATTGGTGCATGAAGTGAATTTTTAGAAACCCAATGTGGGTGTTGTCGATGGCAATGTCAAAAAAGAAAAAAACAAATAAATAGCAACGAACCAGGTCAGGTATGCAATGTGAAAATTCCACCGATAGCATCGTCCACAAGGTCGGAGATGATTTCAGCAGCAGGAAGATCATTGGATCACAAAAACAGGCCCAAAACGGTGCACAATAATTGACAGCTCACCATAAATTTAATGTTTCATTATTCAATGCATGAAAAAATAAAGAGAACGAGAAAAAGGCATGGTTAGACAATGATCCTTGTAGAAAAGAAACTAAGCAGGGAATAAACAAGTAGCTACCTAATCAAGGTTAGAACCAACCTAATGAGGTAATACACTAAGCTTGGGCTTTATGGCAGATAAAAAACTGGTGTCAGATTTGTTCAACATGTCATGGGAAATTCCAAGCCTGTTCCAGAGAAACAGGAAATTGTTTAGGAATGAGAACCTAGCGACATTTTTGACAGTGATGGTGGGACAAATGAAACGAGGTCACTAGCCCTCGTAGACCCTGTGTTTTTGATCAGGTTGCCACGGCATCCAGCCCAGCCACCTTCGCCTTTAATGCACTTCCGAAAGATGGAAAACCCTCTGAGCCTTCTCCTCATAGCAAGGGATTCCCAGCCTAGCTCCTCCCTGAGCAATGACACACTGGAATGAAAGGAGAAGTCCCCAGAAACAAACCTCACCGCCCTGCGCTGGACAGACTCAATTGCATCAATGTTGCATTGAAGATGAGGATCCCAGGTCGTTGTTGAGTATTCTAACAAGGAGCGGACCAATGAGAAGTAAAGTATTTCCTTAACCTTTCTTGAGGCATGGGAATAGTGCCGGATAAGAAATTTAAGTTGATTTGATGCCCGTTTTACCATCTGAGTTATATGAGGGCCCCAGGTACATGAGTAACATGGGCCCGTTGAGATTGCTCTCATTGAAAAAGGCCCGATGCTGAGAATACCTGCCCACAAAATGCATTTTTTGGGGATGTTGCCCCGGATGGTGCGCGATGAATACCGATGGCTATCAGCAGAACTCAAGCGACGCTGCTCCGCAAGCTGTAGCTACGCAACTGGAAAAAACCAGAGAAAATCAATTAGGCAGCAGTTGTCGCATTGGTGCGTGACTTCTGGACTACCCTGTATATAAAGGTTAACCCATGAAGATCCGCAATTGCTTTCAAGTTGGCCACACGAGATTGTGTTAGGCACACACCACTGTAAAATGCATTTCAAAAATTGTACGTGTATCAACCATGTGAAAGTTGATGCTGCCAAATTGGAATTTTTACCTACATCTTTTATAACATAGGTCTAGATGCATTGAGCTCATGTGCCAGGTAAAAGAGATAAGTGCACAGAAAACCAAAAATGACAAATAGGAGGAGGAAAAATGCTAAATCACTGGCGACAACCTTGTTAAGCAGGAAATGGATGCAAGAAAATGGTAGCAATGAGAAAGTGCCAAAAACCAACCTCATGCTTTGCCTCACCTTAGATACCTTCATTAATTTAAAAGGGAAGCTTGTACCATAACGAGGGTGGCACCAGAAATCTTGAAAGGCGGATTCGATCCGGAGCTGCCTTAACCCAACTTCATCGGACCGACTCTGTATTCCTGTGCCAATCTCTTTCTGGTCTGACAGCCTGGATATCCAGATTTCAGTGATCACCAGAGAAACGACTGTATTTTTCTGTATTTTTAATATTTTTCCCATAAACATAGTTTTACACAGTTAAGATTTGATTGCGTGGACCACGGCAAGGAATGAAAAATGTCAAGTTAACTTACATCGTTATTGCAGCAGGCCATGGAAGCATCATAATTGTTGAAAACCACAAGCGTGGGTTTACACATCACACATTTGAGGTCCAAAGATAAGCAGATCGGTGAAGATTTGATGCACAAATATGGATTGGCATATTGACAGCCACAAAAACCAATTTGAAAGCAGGACGGCAGTAAATGGCAAAGATATGCTTGAAACCACCTAAGTACCTACTAATGCGTACGACATTTGAGGAAGGCCTAGCAAAATGCACTGGGTACCTACCTAACCATGCAACTGCTTGATTTTTGCTGCATTGCTGCATTGATAAACCCCTGACGGGTGGGAACCCTGATCATGATCGTTTCATTTCATCACGATTGCTTCATCGTTGTTTTATCACGATCATTTCATCACCCATTTCATTTTCTTTCATCTTTAAGAGGATTTCATTTTCAAGTAATTTGCATATTTCATTTGTGATTGTGAATGGGTGTGGTGTGTGCCAGTTGATGATGGGGGTGTTCTTGAGTGGTTGCATCTGTGTGATTGTTGTCTGTCTGTCACTGAATGCTTTCTGGCTAGACCCCGTCCATATTCCGATGATATGTTCTCCAAACGATATGTTCCTGTCCCCTCCTTACTTTTTTATCTCAAGTGCGTTTTTGCTGCTGGATACTGAGTCGATACTAAAAAAATGCCAAGACATACCATCGATACCGAAAACAAAAATAGGTACGTATACAGATACCAAAGGTAGGTATGAACTCTGATACCTACCTACCCACCAATCGATGTCGGCAGTCAGAACATGATATCGGTATCGATACCGATACTAATAGTCTCGATGGTGATTTCGACAACTGGTAGGTAGGTACCTACCTATCGTATTTGGATCAAAATTGTTACCAATACCCGTTGATACCATACCTTACCACTATATCTTCAGATTTGTTTGCCGAACACAGGCCACCATCCACATTTTTATCAAACTGGTTCCAAAAATGTATATAGGTAGGTAGGCCTGTACCCCACCTACCTCGGATCTAGGTATGCAATAATTCTCCAGAATCACGCGAGCGGAATTAAGCTCGAATCACCAGGAATCGGAATCGGATTTTTTGAAATCGGCACAGAAACTTTGGAACTGGAATCGACCGTTAGCCCTGGAATCGCAATCGAGAATTGGAATCGGAATCCAGACAGCCCCGGAATCAGAATCAAGAATTGGAATCGGACGGACTCCAAAACTATCTCGGAATCGGAAGAGTTGGAATCGATATGGAATCACACACCCCAAATAAGGGTGTTTGGAACCTTCAACCATCAACCAGGGAGAGCGATCCCTGGCCTCTCTTAATCTTTTGCCGGGGAGGGGATCCCAAACTTTCTTCAGTCCTCCGGAGCCGCTGCCCCAATAAGGGCTCGCTCACTGTCACCTGGCCTTCGGCGGAGCGGGTTCCTGGCCCCTGTGCTTCGGCTGAAAGGGATCCCAGCCCCAGTTGGCCTCAGGCCAGGGGACCCACGTGGTTCCCATAACTTTTTGGTTTTCATTTCCCTGACCTTTGCTGGTCCATTTCCCTGACTTTCTCACTCTTTTTTTCCGACTTTCTCTGACGAAAAAAGTGTCGCTTTCAAATAATATAGGGGTTCTAAGAACAGGAGTCGAGGCAGCAGGTCTGAGGAAATTTGAGTGTTCATTTTGGGCTCAAGATGTCCTTACTCGAACATTTTGGGGTCCACGGGGATCCCGGTGATTCGCAATTTTCCCTGCCTTTTGGCAATTTTTTACCCTATCCCTGAATTTCAGCAGGGGCGGCGATCACGGGGAAGGGGAGCTCTGACTGTGGGAATTGGGAACCCTGCCAATACCATCATCGGAGAGAGCTGGGTTCCCTGGCCGTCGGCCATGCAGACCGTTGAACTTTCGGAACACAACCTGAACTTTTTTTTTCCGAGCTGCGAGCGAATGTCGAATGGCACAACCCAACCTTGCCCAAACTAGCTTTATTTTGGCCTACCGAACCTATTCGAACTGCCAAAACCCAAGGAGCCTGTGCGCGCCTGCGGTTTTCGCAAGTTCCTCTCTTCGCATTGGCACCCTGCAATCTCGTGCGAAAAAACTGCTTCAAAAAATCAAAATGTTTCGCTTTCTCGCTTCTTCAACTTGCAACACTCGTGAATCGTGACCCAAGTGCGGTTTTCGGCTTCTTTTCGCCAATTTGCAAATTGCAACTTCGCAAATTGCAAATTCGCCAAATTTACTCAACTCGAGACTCAAGTGAGGTTTACGGCTTCTTATCGCCAGACCTCAGAAGAAGAAACGCACTTAACGTTAACATCACTTAACGCACATCACTTGACGCATCTTAGCATGCACTTAACGCTACTTAACATGCACTTAACGCCACTTAACATGCACTTTGTGCTGCTTGACATCACTTAACATGCACTTAACGCTACTTAACATCACTTAACATCGCACTTAACGCACTTAACATCGCACTTAACGCACATAACATCACTTAACATCGCACTTAACGCACATAACATCACTTAACATCACAACACACATCACTTAACATCAATTAACGCAACTTAACATGCACTTAACGCTACTTAACATGCACTTAACGCTACTTAACATCACTTAACGCTACTTAACATCACTTAACATCGCACTTAACGCTACTTAACATCGCACTTAACGCACTTAACATCATTTAACATCGCACTTAACGCACATAACATCACAAAACATCACAACACACATCACTCAAAACCACTTAACGCAACTTAACATGCACTTAACGCTACTTAACATGCACTTAACGCTACTTAACATCACTTAACATGCACTTAACATCACTTAACATGCACTTAACGCTACTTAACATCGTACTTAACATCACTTAACGCTACTTAACATCACTTAACATCGCACTTAACATCGCACTTAACGCACATAACATCACTACTCAACATCACAACACACATCACTTAACATCAATTAACGCAACTTAACATGCACTTAACGCTACTTAACATGCACTTAACCGTTAACGCTACTTAACATCACTTAACGCTACTTAACATCACTTAACATCGCACTTAACGCACATCACTTGACGCAACTTAACATGCACTTAACGCTACTTAACATCCACTTAACGCCACTTAACATGCACTTTGTGCTGCTTGACATCACTTAACATGCACTTAACGCTACTTAACATCACTTAACATCGCACTTAACGCACTTAACGCACTTAACATCGCACTTAACGCACATAACATCACTTACCATCGCACTTAACGCACATAACATCACTTAACATCACAACACACATCACTTAACATCAATTAACGCAACTTAACATGCACTTAACGCTACTTAACATGCACTTAACGCTACTTAACATCACTTAACGCTACTTAACATCACTTAACATCGCACTTAACGCACTTAACATCGCACTTAACGCACGTAACATCACTTAACATCGCACTTAACGCACATAACATCACAAAACATCACAACACACATCACTCAAAACCACTTAACGCAACTTAACATGCACTTAACGCTACTTAACATGCACTTAACGCTACTTAACATCACTTAACATGCACCTAACATCACTTAACATGCACTTAACGCTACTTAACATCGTACTTAACATCACTTAACGCTACTTAACATCACTTAACATCGCACTTAACGCACTAAACATAACTTAACATCGCACTTAACATCACTTAACATCGCACTTAACGCACATAACATCACTTGACATCACAACACACATCACTTAAAACCACTTAACGCAACTTAACATGCACTTAACGCTACTTAACATGCACTTAACATCACTTAACATCACTTAACATCGCACTTAATGCACATAACATCACTGTGTGCGATGTTAAGTGATGTTAAGTGCGATGTTAAGTGATGTTAAGTGCGTTAAGGGCGATGTTAAGTGCATGTTAAGTGATGTTAAGTGCATGTTAAGTGATGTTAAGTAGCGTTAAGTGCATGTTAAGTAGCGTTAAGTGCATGTTAAGTTGCGTTAAGTGCATGTTAAGTTGCGTTAAGTGGTTTTAAGTGATGTGTGTTGTGATGTTAAGTGATGTTATGTGCGTTAAGTGCGATGTTAAGTGATGTTAAGTGCGTTAAGTGCGATGTTAAGTGATGTTAAAATAAGTAGCGTTAAGTGCTTGTTAAGTGATGTTAATTAGCGTTAAGTGCATGTTGTCGTTCAGCGTTTAGCGTCAACCGTCTGCCAAAGAAGAAAAAACTTGGAAAAAAGTCGGGCGTCAGTGATTATTGTAAAGCGTTGTGTGTTAAGCGTTAAGTGTTAAGTGTTTTAGTCGTTTTGTTAAGCGTTAAGTGCTAAGCGTCAAGCGTCCTGCTAAAGAAGAAAAAAACTTGGAAAAAAGTCGGGCATCAGTGATTTGTTGAGCGTTAAGTGCGTGTTAAGTGTTTTAGTCGGTTTGTCAAGCGTTAAGTGTGAAGCGTGTCAAGCATAATTGCCAATAGTGGGCGCAAGCATCTCCTTTGTCACTCGTCCTACTGACATGCTTGCGCCCACTATTGGTACGGCCATTGATCTTATTTTTCATTGCCCCCTGTCGACAGCTGTGTCCGTTAGACCATTCGTGGGTATGAGTGATCATTTAATGATAAGTGCTTGCTTCCAAGTTGATTGTTGTGCCCCTCCTCCTCTCCCATCCTTCTCCTGCGACCATGGCCACTCTTACCAGTTTGACAAATATGACAAAGATGCTGTCGATCGGCTTCTTAATTTTGCTCTCCTTGATTTCTGTGACCTTGATCCATCTGTTGATCACCTTTGGACTGAATTCATGACCATTTGTACCCTCACCATTGATCATTTTATTCCTAAGCGTCTTCCTGTTAAAGTCAAAAACCTCTCTTTCCCTCCGTGGTTCACTACTAATCTCCGCCAAAAGTATTTCAGAATGTTGAACCTCTTCTCTTCGTGTTCTTCCAATCAAAACCTCTTCCCACAATATGCTTCAGCCCTCAAGGATTATCAGTCAAATCTGCACCGCATTGAGGCACGGTTCGTTCAAAACCTTGCGATCAATGATGTCATCACTTCAAAGCAGTTCTGGAAATTCCATAACAGTAAGACCTCCTGCCGGACATCAACCACAGCTCCTCTTCCTGGAACTACTAATGTTCAGTCTGACAATGCTAATTCTAGGCATAGTACTCGATTTGCCATGGCACTTCAAAGCTATCTTAACCCGAATACTGCCCCTCCCACGTTCCATAACTCGGTTCGTGCTTTTCTGCGTGATGCAGACTTGGTATCTATTGAGGGAGTGGTCAGAGCTATCAAATCTTCTAAGAATTCCACTTTCAATATAATTGATTCCGTGCCAATGGTGTTCCTTAAAAATCACTGCGACATCATTAAAAAGTTTCTTTTTGTTCTCTTCTCAGTGTCTTTAGCCCACAATTCAATTCCTGCTGACTGGAAACTGAGTAGGTATCGTGAAACCTTTGCCTAAAGGCGGTCTCCCTCTTTTCACAACCTCTTTCCGACCAATAAGCCTAATCAGTTCTTCAGCCAAACTTATGGAGAAAATGGTAGCTGGCCACCTGTATAGGTTACTTGAGGGGCAAAACTTCTTCTCGCATCGCCAACATGGCTTCCGGAGCAAGTTCTCTTGCGAATCCCAGCTGACCAGCTTTGTGCATGATATCTCCACCTCACTTGGAAAATCCAATCAGACTGATGCAATCTTTATTGATCTGGTAAAAGCTTTTGATAAAGTCTCAATCCCCATCCTTCTCTCTAAGCTTTCTCAGCTCAGCATACCAGAAAATCTTTTTCAGTGGATATCTAACTTCATTTCGGATAGGCAATTCCAGGTCCTGGTGTGCAACGACCTGTCTGATCCCTTTCCTCTCACCAGTGGCATCCCTCAGGGCTCAGTGTGTGGACCTCTTCTCTTCCTCATTTATGTGTACGACATGGCAGTTAATATCACCTCCAGTGTAAGGCTCTTTGCGGACGATATCGTCCTTTATAGGGTTATAAATTCCCCAGTTGATTCCAAGTCCCTTCAGGATGATCTCAATAACATTGGGAAATGGTGTACAGAAAATTGCATGAGCATTAATTTTTTTTTTTTTTTTTTTTTCTTCTAGGGGGGGACTCAAAGTTAAATGTTTATTTTGCCCCATTTTCAATTTACAATGCATTACAAAAACATATGTCCACAACAGCATATTTCACAAACCGTAAATACACGAAAAAGAAAATGCAGCAATCAAACTCACGGTTGTGAAGCCGAAACCAATGCAAACACTCCTTGGCCATCATTGAGTTGATGCAGATCACACACGGAAGCAATTAACGGTCATTGGTAGGTAGTTGTTCCAAGAAATGATCAAAGAACTCACAAAAATTCATAGCAGTATCACCGTATGAAGGAAATTGCACAGGCACATGTCAATAAAGTTATAGCTCTAGATAAAAATGGGGAGATGTTGCAGGGCAGCAACACAACCATAAGTTTGAAAAGAGAGAAAAAACAAAATTAATGTCATGAGAAGCAAACAGATATCACAAAAAGCAGCAAAAAGGAGCACAGAGTGAGGTTCTTTTGACTTTTCATCTACCTATGCCCTAGTCAGAATACCTGATCCTGGGGATAGCTGGGAAATGTTGTGGTGATAGCACACTCATGGAGAGGGAAAATGGGCAACCTAAATAAACCTAATATAAAAGCACAATGGCTTTCTTCAGATAAACGTTGTGGAAATAAATGAGACAGGGGTAGGGACACTTATTTACCTTTTATCCCTGATTTGTGTTGGGCATATGTCCCACACAAACCAGAGAGAGGGAGGGGGAGGTGAAGGGGAATGAAAGTCCAAAGTTAATGCAGAAACCTAATAAAATGGCTCAAAGAAGGCTTGTTCAGTGAGCATGTATTTCTTTAAAGAGTGTTTGAAGAGGGTGGAGGCCATTGGTAGTCGTAGCTCAGGAGGGAGCTTATTCCACAACTTAATACCAATCATTTGAAAAGAAAATTTACGAAAATGTTGTGTTGGAGGTGGAAATATCAACGTGAACCTGGCTTTTGATCTCTGAGCAGCAATTTCGCGACACGAGAAAAGTAGCCAGCCAGGTGGGGGTTGCAACCGATGCACCCAACGAAACATTTGTAATAGGACTTGAAAAGAAACAATCTGATAAAAATTCATAACCTGCAAATCTTTAAAAGCTTGCCCTGTAGGAGCATTATATCCCAAATTAGCAACAACTCTGATAGCTCTTTTTTGACAAACTACAACTGGGTGTACAATGGATGAAGGTGCCAGACCCCAAATACATGCACAGTACCTATCTAAGGTGAGTTTCAAAGTAAGCAAAGTATAGTAGCAAGGCTGAACGAGCATCTAAAGCTACACGAGTGGTTTTTAGTAGAAAAAGACCAAATGACAGCTTGGACAACAGGTGACTGACATGAGTCCTACTATTTAAGGAGTCATCAATTTTTATGCCCAAAAGTTTGGTGCAGGAAGTCCTGGAGATCGAGAAAGTGGATGAAAAAATTTTTGGAACATCAGGCCACTGTACTAAAGAAACCCCTGGTCTAAAAACAAGAAAGTTACTTTTGGTCATGTTCATGTTTAAGTAATTTTGTGTGAGCCAAACCTGCAAGGCTGCAAGTGAGTAAGGACATCTGTAACCTGTTTAAAAATAGCTGGATCACGACCAGAGAACAAAAAAGTTAAATCATCCGCATAAGCTATAGTTTTAACAAAACAGGGTAAGGAAGAAAACAGATCATTCAAATATGTTACAAATAGTAGGGGGCCAAGAATGCTGCCCTGGGGCACTCCCATCCTAGCACTGTGAAAGGATATGTTGCAAAGACATCTGTAATGTCCTTCAAACCTGTTTCACCCACCTCTGTCTCATCTACTGAGTATCATGTTGGCTCCTTTGTGTTGTCACGGCCTGATGATATCAAATATCTTGGTCTTCATTTCAATTCCTCTCTTAACTGGGGCCCCCACATCACCCGCATTGTCAAACGAGCATCAAACCAACTCAAATTCCTTATCCGGCACTATTCCCATGCCTCCAGAAAGGTCAAGTCAATACTTTACTTTCTGTAGTCCGCTCTATCTTAGAATCTCAACACTCTACCTACACTACTCACAGTACTCGCTCTATCTTAGAATACTTGCAAATGCCCCTGAGATGCTAACAACACTGCATCCCTATTCCCTGATGATGCTGTGTTGTTGGATTTTTTTTTCATGCGCTCCGACTCACTCACTATTGGGTCTTTGTTTTCTGGCCTCCTTCGTGGCCTCATCGCGTCGGCGATGAGGGGTCGCGCCACTTTTTGCTGCTGGCTGCTGACCCCGCAGTTTTTTATTTTTTTTTTTTTTTTACCTTTCGAAAATGCATCCAGGGGAGGGTGGTGGGGCGGAATGCGGTGGCTCACTTGTCCCGAACAGTGGCACCACCAGGGCCAGTGGCTTTGTCTCTTTATACCACCCATTCTATCAAAAAATTGGATAGGTATTCCTTTTGAACAAATACACATTTCTGTGGAACCGCCTTGCTATTTCCCATGACATGCTGAAGTTGCCTGAAAAAAATTTTTGACCCTCTACAGATCAAGATGTCCTCCCTTGACAATGCTAAATCTTTCTCCTTGCACAGAGAGGTAGGTAGGTGGAAGCCTCACACATGTCGGGGGCCTGCTGATGGCTGTCATTGTTGAGTCTCTCGGTTCGGTGCGATTTCACCTTGCAAAATAGGGGTACCGAGGGGAGACGATGCAGTGTGGCCGTTGGCGGGCAGCTCCTACCTGTTGAGGTGCTCTTAGTTTTTTCAACCCACCAAGGCCACTTTTATCTTCAACTTAAGTGGCTCTATGGTAGATAGGATCTTCCCTCCCCATGTCTTGTTTTTCAATATTCACTCCAGACTTTGTCTAATGCTGCCCTTTTTTTTTTTTTTTTTCTCTCTTCCCCTTCTTTTACTACCCCTTTGCACAAGGTAGGTACACCTACTTCGATTCATGATTTTATCTGTTGATGAATTTGTCGTTTTTGTGAATTGTTTTTGTTCTCCGACATTCCCAACAAAATTTCTACGAGTTCGAAAGAACAAAAAATTCGGGAAAAAGTTGGACATCCCTGATTTGTTAAGTGTTAAGTGCGTGTTAAGTGTTTTAGTCGTTTTGTTAAGCGTTAAGTGTTAAGCGTTAAGCGATTTTGTTAAGTGTTTTAGTCGAGCCTGGTTACACAGTGACCAAGTTTATAAAGTTGCAGTTTTCGTGGTCCTTGAATACCACATCTACCCAACTCTTTCCTGGCTGTTGTCTTGAATGTGCTGCAAAAAGTTTCCCATGGGAAAAGAAAACTCAAAAGAAACGAAACAGACCACAGATTTCACAACAAAACACCAAGAAAAGATCGCGAACGCACCGTCACAAACCGGAGACAGTGTTGCCAGATCACATTTTCAAAACCCGCGCGATTTTTTCTGAAAACAAGCGGAAAACCCGCGCTCGATTTCCTTCTGAAAACCAGCGGAAAACCCGCGGAAAATTTCCAAAAACCGCCGAAAAACCGCAGTTCTTTCTCGCAACAGATCGGAAATGACGCACAAATGTGAACATCTTTTTTGGAGCCAGTTCAATCTCATCGGAAAAGGGAAAATCTTTATCCTTGTCAATTTCAACTCCGGAATCAGAGCCTCCTGTCTTGATCAGTGACTTCTCACAAATTAACAGTGCTGGTTTTTCTGACTTCTTGCTGGGCTCATTTCTTTCATTTCGGGAAAAATATCTGTGCTCATCTATTGACAGGCTTTGGTGTGATTTCGAGTCGATTATTCAACACGGCATCAGTCAGTTTGTTCCTTCTGCATCAAAAGGCCCCAATCCAGATCTATTTTTTATAACAACCCCCCGCATATTCGCTACCTATCTCGCCAATGTAAAAAATACTACAAATTTCGTCATTATTCTGAAGATCATGCCAGAACCTATGATCTTCTCTGCTCTGAACTCATGGCTGCGAAATTGGATCATGAAAATCATCTCCTTTCTAGTCTATCTCTCAGGCCAGGTACATGCAACTCAAATTCCCGCAGTTCTTTACAAAACGCTTGGAAGCAGGAAAAAAAAAGGTACCGTGGGTCAAGTCACTATCCCATCCCTAAAATTCCGTGATGGTTTGGCCGTTTCACCATCTGAAAAGGCTGAAGCGCTTGCTCTACAATTTTCTTCTTCATATTCTGCTGACAATTTTCCAGCTTTAGTTCTGCCAGCTCCATCCATTGCTCCTGGGCGGATCCTACCTTCTCGATTACCTTTTCTTCAATAGTGTCTGCAATCAGGAAATCCAAATCATCCTCTTCTGGCCCTGATGGAATTCCTGGATCTCTTCTGAAATCCTTCCCACACGAATTTTCTGCCTATCTGTACCTTCTCTTCAACAAGTCCTTTTCTTGTGGCACACTCCCCGATGCATGGAAGGCAGGGAGTATTACGCCTATATTCAAGAAGGGTGATCCTTCACTGCCAGCTAATTACCGGCCCATCAGTCTGACGTCTTGTGTGTGCAAGCTGATGGAAAGGCTGATCTCGGACTACATTAGGCAGTTTCTTAATGCCACCGATTCCATCTCCCCTTTTCAGTTTGGTTTTCGTCCTGGCTGGTCTTGTGAACTGGCCCTTGCAAAGTTCACCCACGAGGTTGCATCCTCTTTTGACAAGGGTGCCGATGTAGATGCACTGTTTCTGGACTTTAAAACGGCCTTCGACGTTGTTCCACC
>JASGXE010010572.1:0-14866 GCA_030068105.1 Sinentomon sp. SZTP_YWyxl | reverse complement strand
AATTTAAAGTAATGCCATTTCCCTGTTAACATCACCGACAACCGAAACATCATCCTTCCTGGGTGGTTTACTTCACATAGACAGTGCTTGAAAGAAATCAAGTTTCGATACTCACATAAATAGCAATTGTTGGTCATCAGACTTCGGTCTCTAACTTTATAGCTGGGAGGGTGAGGCTGAGGAGTGCACCAGTGAGGCAAGGTTGGTATACCAAAAACATCTTTTGCGGTTGAATTTCCAACAGCAGTTCAGTCTTCTCGCCTCCCCAAAGACACCGAGGATCCAAAGGAGGCCGAGAAAGCTGAACTCCATTTCATCGTAAAAATCCAGTTTTTTTGTAGAGGAGTTGTTCAAGACAAACTGAAAATAAATGGCCGAATGACAAAATGTCCTCCTACCTAATGAACTAAATCAACGGGCGGAGTAATCTTTCAATGCAACAATGGAAAAGGAACAAGCGTCATGCATAGAAATGAAATTTTCTCAACACAGATCTATCCATTGAATTGGTTATTGAGCTCAAACTGATGGTGAGTCGCAATGGTGAATATACGGACGAAAATCTCATTCTTCACGAACTGTTTATTTTTTTCCATTCAGCACGTCGAAAGATTATCTCCACAAACGTCATCTCGTCAACGGAAGTGGTCCGGTATTAAGTGAAAGGACACTTAAGGATTCGGCGGCAACGCTACAGCCATATGGAGTCAAGACCGCGGAGGCTTCGGATAATGCTGGCGTTAAAGCAGCGTCTGCATTGACAGGTGCCGAGTTCATGGGCCACGGTTTAATAGAATCGTCCAGAACACACACTATTCCTGCCATAATAGCACCTCGCGCAGCATGGGAATCCATATCCGCCATGGGTTACATCGCTGGCGGTGACAGCAGGTCCTTTTCTGATGTCAAATTAGAAGGATCGGACGCCAATTATTCAGATCGCAGAAACGCAACATCTACGATTGAGGAGATATCTGAAGGGGTAAATGCAATGGTTAGATCGATAAAGGATGAACTGAAAAAATTCAGACGTCCAACTCCAATTGTTGCAAAGTCAATTGAAGGCGACGAGGAAAGGTGTTGAACTTCGATCGCCGCACTGAACAGCCTTTGGTCAATGTCACAATCGTCTACACACACTCTTCACATTGGTTGGCTCTCTTTGACTTTCCGAATGGAGGATTGTTAATCCGTCGGAGTCTGAAAGTTTCCATGCACAAGCGTGTCCTGAAAATGGCAACAAACACCACCACAATCTCATGTCTGCTGCTACCTTTGCGCCCACCTTCCGCGCCCACCTTCCGCGCCCACCAAGGTTCAACTCGTCTCTCACCTTGTTGCTGGCTTCCGGCCGCTGCATACTCTCCCAAAGCCTGACATTTACCTCCTCTCTGCAATGCCCAACGGAATGGAGGCAATGGTTACATCTGCTACACGTGACCATGAGGCATCAGACAGCAGTCTATGAGTCTGACAGACGTCTCTTTTATTCTTTAAAACAGCGGTCTGCATACGTGGTCAAACCAACTTAGCGCCATCGGGTGTCATTTCAATTTTCGCAGGGGGCATTTTCAAGGAACGAACGGAGTTGGGCACCGACCCAGTTAGTGGGTCTTGGGCCGAAACACCCCAGTTATTGGGGTCTCTTGCGGGGTTCCAAGACTCACAGGCTGAACGTGCCTGAAAGTCTGGGGGCAGAGCCCACGGGAAAAGGTTGCGGTGTTTGAAATTTGGAGTTCATTTTTGGTGCCACATTCGTGTTTGAGACCACGTTTCTCGTCAGGGGAGCCAAAAACAGATGCCAGGGGGGTTAGCCAGCCGTTGAGGGAAGCATTTCTTGTCAGAGAGGGCAGTCACCCCCCACCCCCTGCCCCTGCTGAGTAAGGGCAGGTTCAAGTCCAGTTACTTCCAATGTGCAATACATTTCCCACAATTCTTTGATCACCAGAGACAGAAATCTTTAATGTGACTCAGGAACAATTCAGCCGACATCCACAGAGATTTCGTTGGAGGTTGAAGCACTGGACAAATTTCGAATATTTTACGTCAATACTTTCTGGATTTTTCATCATAATTGTTTTTTTCATCATGTTTTTTTTTTTCATTTTCGTATTTTAAATACTCTATGTGTTGTGCTGTTAATTAAAATTTAGTGATGAAAAAATACCGTGTTCTCATGTGTTTAGACG
This sequence comes from Sinentomon sp. SZTP_YWyxl, assembly GCA_030068105.1. Classification (NCBI taxonomy): domain Eukaryota; kingdom Metazoa; phylum Arthropoda; class Protura; order Sinentomata; family Sinentomidae; genus Sinentomon; species Sinentomon sp. SZTP_YWyxl. Next base: position 12,677 of record JASGXE010010572.1, on the reverse strand, counting down.
ACCTTCATGCATATGGCTTAAAATCGCATGTTCAGCAATTTGAGTAAAATCGGTGTTAACAGTTGAAATAGTCAAAATCGTTCTTAATGTTAAAGTAAAATCATGTTAATAAAAAGAAGTCAAGATAAAAAGGCTGTCAAAATCATGTTAATATAGGCTGTCATGATGAACAAAATCATGTTAATATTGGCTGCCAATAAATATCGGCTATTAATGGTCAAAAATGTGTCAAATATAGGCTGTCAAAATTTTATTATAGGCTGTCAAATATAGGCTGTTAAATACACATAGGCTCTCAAAATTATAGGCTGTCAAATACTGTAAGACATCGATGTGTTGCACATGCTGCGCGTTGTTGTTATCGTTTTTTCGGCTTTTTTCTCGATTATGCTTTTGCTATTCTGATATGATTCCATGCCAGGTGACCTCCTGTCATTCCGTTCATCGAACAAGGACAGGGTGAGCCTGTTGTCCGGGCCCATCAGCCAGGCCCATTTAGGTTGAGCGTTAGCAAGGCCCTTTTTGGCTGGGCCACGAAAAGTGGCAAAGAAATTAGCGCAAAGGTCACTGTCATGATGTTCTCGGGTCGCGCCGATTGTTGCGGCCTGGCGTCAGACAATGGTAACATGCGAATTTCCATGGCAGACGGATTGGCAACGGAGGCGACGTGAAGTGGACGGATCCTTCCTCAGATTTGAAAATCATGGAATATTTTGTCTGGGAATTGACGGAACGTTTCGTCTACTCGCATCCAGTCGTCTCCTTTTGAACTACCTACAAAAGCGCATTTCTTTCCTTATGACTGAATTCCTGACACTTTTTTACAACATCGCATTTCTCCCCTGACAGAGGTTCACATCCACTTTTTGTCAGAAAGCAAAGACCCATTCCACCTTGCGTTCTGATTGAGTGCCGAATACTGATGACTGGACAAAGTGAAGTTTTTTTTAATTACCCAAAAAAAAATTGACCACATCCATGCGACCATCTTCAACGCCCTGTACACAGAAGCAAGCACGCACAACAACCAAATGGTCAAAAAATCCAACAAATCGATCGATGGTTTTGATTGGCGTTAAACGATGCAATATTTGCGACCAAAAGCTCGCAGCATGTGCACGACTAAAATAATCTACTGTATATAGGCTGTTAAATATAGGCTCTCAAATATAGGCTCTCGCAAATATAGGCTGTTTGTTGCATATAGGGCGCCATAATTAACAAAATCATGTTAAATATCGGCTGTCAAAATCATGTTAAAAGTTGAAACAGTTACGAGTTAAATCGTTGTTAATATTGAAGAAAAAATCATGTTCAACAAGAGCAAAATGCTATAACTGGCATGGAGTTGAACTGGAACTTGACAGACTCAAAAATATTCTGAGTCTCTCCGAACTGGCGTGGAATGAACAGTTTCATACGGCTGGTTGGCACCAGTCGGCAGTTGATTGTGTTTTTGACATTTTGAAGGGGTGTATCCAATGAGCGTTTGCAAAAGTAATCAAAGTGGCTAAGGAGTAAATGCCAGCAAGTATGCTCGCCTGCCCTATTTAAAGCGGTATGAGAGCCAACCTCAGGCCTGGGGCATGACAATTCATGAGCAAAGCCCAATTGAAGAAAGTCAATGGCAAACCAATTGCTCCCCGCCGTAGGTATGTATAAACTGCCATTTTAGTCTAGATCAAAGGCAGTTTTATTTCCCCCAGGAAATGTGATTTTCTATGGACGGGAGACCTCGTGAAATCTAGTGAAGGTTTTCACTTTTTAGGCATAGAGAAAAGTCGGCACACGAACAGAGATTATCATACAAAAAGTTCCCCTGCTTTTGTCTACTGAAACTTCTTTACGTGTTATTCCAGTTCTTTTAAAATTTAAATTAGACCATCCGGGAAAAAGTGCAGTGTTGCCTTGCATCTCTCGGATTGCGTCATTGGACCACTGCACTGGACACGGACAAGGCAACACGTGTTTTCCGGAAATTTCTCTTCATATTTATTTATCGAGCTAGCTTCACATTGCAAAGTTAGAGATGGAATTTGATTACCCATCATGAGAAAAAATGGCGAGTGTGGAATTTTGCAAAAAATCGACATTGCGGAAATTGAAGATCCTCTTTTCCGAGGCAAAACATACACGTTGTTATTCAACTTATTTTTAATGCGTTTCTGAGCATGCTGCCTGTGATTTTTATGTCTACGTATAGCGGCGGCGGAATTAATGTACTCATAAAAAATTGCGACCGATCAGATTTTATTAAAAACTTCATGCTGCAGAATTTTATGATGCTCTTTTATATAACCTGATGCTCTTTCGTATAACCGGTGTCAAAATCTGACATCTCCAGAAAGCTCAGTTGAGGTATGGCGCTTTAATTTCTACTGTCTATGCAGAAGAGTAAAAAGAAAGAAAAAACAGTTTCGGAGGCGACAGTTACTCGTAAATGGGAAACTCTCATGTATGAGTACATAAATGCCGCCGTTACTATTGAATTGAATTGAATTGAATTGTATTTATGGGTTTCCCCTTTATCATACACATGCTACAAATTTTCACATACACACACAAGGAAGGAGAAAGAACTGAAGCTGGGAGAAAATGGTTAGGAAATTGAAAAGTTAATTGATCAAAACGGCTTAAATTATTATCAGTCAATGGAGCAGATAGACTTAAGGAGCTAATGAGTGGAGGATACCGTTCAGCTCCACCCATGTTCAGAACTCTCTGAGCTGGGCAGGCAGGAAAATACTATACAAGAGCAAGAAAGAAAGAGAAAAGAAACGTTTCGCCGGCTTCAATAAAATAGGGAAGACACACAATACGATAACGTTGGAAAACAGAGCGAGCTTCGATGAAACTGCTATGTGGCGGCAGCACTGTTGACAAGTCTGAAAAAATAATCGGAGAGTAATGCCGCTGGCCTTTTATTTTGCAGAAAACATTTGTTCGAAGGAAAATATCGCCCTTCAGCAACAGGATATGTTTTAAGTGCAGGATACGGTCATTCCTGCTGAGTTCTGCAGACGGGCAAATGCGTCCTCAGTCCAAATGTTTGATCAAGAAAAGCTCGAAGAAAACGGGATCAGCGAAATCCGCAAGCAGACCACTTCCATTTTGGAGTCGCCCGTCCGCTTCTGACGCAGCATTAAAATATCAGCGGAGTCTTACGCTGAAATTTGTAAAGGTCCGTGGTAACTGAGACTGTAAAACGTCTACCAGGGATTGTCTTTTTCGAATTGACAAGATCAGAATTTCAAACCATGTAAACTTTTTTTTTGCTTCTCAGTTCTGACATTAATTTGAATTTGACGGGCCACCTCATTGCACATTTTCGCACATACTCAGACATTCAAAATACTCGGGACATAGGAGATTTTTGTCAGACTTTTAAAGCACGGGGCAATGTTATTCCCCATCTAATAAGCGCTGTTAAATGCATTCCTTCATGTAATGTGTTTTGCGGCGCATGCGAAATGGGGAATTACATTGCGCCGTGCTTTCAAAAGTCTGAAAAACTCGCCTATGGCCCGGGTATTCAGAATGGCTCCGTATAGTTCATCTCAAGTTATCTGGCTACGGCGCTGTTGGAGTAAAACTTTCAGGTAACCGTAGTGGTCTTTGAATAGGTTTGTTGGTTTTGGCTGACACGAGAGCAGCTTGCAAGAAATTTGGGCAAAGATTGGAATTTGCTGCTTTTTGAATGAATAGAGTTCTGCCTTGTTGCTTTTCTGGCCGGAAAAAATGACAAGTGAAATGAAATGTATTGCCTGGAAAAAAATCGGGGTTATGTCGTTTATAGCGGGGACACAATCGCACGGCAACAGGGAAACATTTTCAGAAAAAACAGTACTCTTAGCCGTGCAATTGTGTCCCTCCTTTGGCTCCTGCAGTCGGTACGGGGTGTGTTTTTTTCTCTGCCGTGCAATTGTGTACTCCTCAAACGGTTTTCTTTTGCATTTTCATTGCTATACTGCCTGCATTATTTTTGCTTATTCTGTATCCTATCTGAAATTGCGGGCATGAGCAAAACATGGGGTTTAGTCTCTTTCGAGTCGCGCAGGGAGATCAGGTCAGGTTAGGTCAGGTTGGGTCGCTTTAAAGTCGCGCATGGGAGATCAGGTCAGGTTAGGCCAGATTGGATTAGATTAGGTCGAGTTTGTTTGAAGTAAAGGTTCATTTGGTTGTTTTAAGCAAAGGTACACTGAACAGAGAACTCTAACCTGACCTTACCTAACCTAACCTAACCTGACTTAACGACCATACCGAACCTGCCTATAACTTAACAAAAAAACCTATCCAAAGCGCCAAATTAACCTATCCCAACCGACTACCCACCCTCCAGAGAAATAAGGCACACCCTGTGCCGTATGCTGGTGCCAAAGGGGGACACTATTGCACGGCTAAGGGTACTGATGTTTTCTGAAAATTTAATGTTTCCCTGCTGTCATGCAATTGTGTCCGTCCCCCGTATAAATGACTCAACCCAAAATTCGGTTTGACGGGGCATTATCATCGTCCACATCGGCCAACACGTCTTCGCTTCAAACAGAGACTTCATTCCAAGTCCCATCTGTACTGGTACTGGATCAGGAGGGAGTGAAAACAAATGGATTCCGGTGGTTTTTCCACTCATGCAATAAACGTCCAATCTCGCACAGGAACCAGACATGTTATATATCACATGCATGCAGAATAAAACATGAACAAATCCAAAAAACGCAATTTGGGGTTTTGGGATTATGCAGAGACAGCACGCAGATCCTGCCTTTGTACAGACTTGGCGATAGTGCGCTCGCAGCGGAGGAAATAAGAACTACAAAAATCGGCTTCGGTTGAGGAGAATGCGCGATCGGGAGATGAGTGCTCAGGTGGCAGGGAGAGCATTCCAGTCCTTTATCGTCTCGGAAAAAATGAGTTAAAATTACGTTTGTTTTACTGAACAGTGAACAACGAAGAAAAAGGACGCCTCCGAAGAATAATTTATCCAGGCAGTCCCAAATCGTGTGCAACCCGAACTGCGATTGGTCACACAATCGCACTCACGAAAAATACACCACAGACCCACAACAACAACAGGTCGCACAAGACGGCAAACACGACTTGCACCCAGGAACGTGTTTGGCAGCGCCCACAAGCTCAGATTCAAAAAATCGCCATGACAAATGAACGAAAGGTAAACGCAGCTTTGCTTTTTTTCATTGAAAACGCGCGCGTAAACCGAAGCCGATTTTTGTAGTTCTTATTTTCTCCGCTACGATCGCACTATCGCCAGGTCTGAACAAAGGCAGGATCTGCGCGCTATCTCCGCAGAATCCCAAAGCCCGAAATTGCGTTTTTTGGATTTGTTCATGTTTTATTCCGTTTGCATGTGAAATAAATTCATCTCCAGCCAGCAAATTTTGGCTCGCAAAATGGTTGTCTGAAAAAGATTTGACAAATGAAAAACCACTTTTGGATATAAAAATGAGCTGTTTTATATGTTAAAATTACATGTCGAAGTTGGCTGGAATTCCCAACAACCATTCAGAGACGCGCTTGCGGAAGTGGATTGGGAAACAAAATATGCCTCCCCCATACCTTTACTACTGGTAGGGTCCGCACCCAAACCCCGCTGGGTCGGAGCACCTATCCTTACCTGAAAAGTGTCTGCCTCCACCCGAGAAAATTTCTGGTTATACGGCCCTGCTACCTGGCCCATGTCATGAGCCTGTATACTGGTGTTCTTTGCAGTATACTGCAAAGAATGTTTTATATTGGTATTAGGTACCTTCACAGTCGCTCTTGCGTTGGGAAATAGACCAGATGAATTTAGACTTTCATCAGATTAAAGGCTCCGTCGCTGCCATAGAGATATTTGAAGTGTAGGTATGCTGCCGACTCCGTACTGACTCCGTGTCCGATAATCTCCTCGCAGGAAACTCATACGATTTCACAAGAAACGCTGTCAAATGACGTTGCGCTAAAACCCTCCATGAAACTGGACATAAGGGTGCAGCCCGGCGAGCAATATAATAAATAATAATAAATAAGTTACAACCGTTCTTGCAAGTTTGTCTGTGATCTGAGCCATGTAACACTCATGGTACAACTTCTGGGAGCAGTGTGATTCAGCCAGGGAAAATGCTGTGTTTTTTTTTGTGAAAAGCAGGCAGCAAACTTCCGAGCAATCGCCAGGTTGCCACAGCGACCTTTCTCGTCTTTGCTACCTGTAGATGACCTCACTCCATTTTTTTTTGCTTTAGTTGCGGAAGCACAGGAAACAAATGAAAACAGACGCCCTTTGTGTTTTCTCGAATTGACCGGAAAATGGAAAAACACAATTCGGCATTTCGCCTCAAATTTCAATCGCGACGACAACGCGAAAAATAGACTGGCACAATTGAAGAATCCAACATCCATCTCGAAGAATAATGCAATTCAGGACACCTGATCCAGCTAACTCAGACACCGAGATACAAGAAAATCACTTCCGTGTTTGAAACTTACGCCTATCAATGCTTCCCTCTCCATCGCCAACACCCGGCCACTGCAACACTGTCTCTACCCTTCCCCTCTGCGGCCCCAGGATTTTTATCTAGAATCATTCAGTAATTTTTGTTTATCTCCATTTGAGAATCAAACACATCGAAAAGATGATTGTAAGTCCTAACTCCGCAGGAGGCGTACGACCAATAAGGGCGGCGTCTGTGTGCAAGCTAGGGTCCTTCTAAAACGGGGAAATCGCGGAATTTGCGGACTGAGGCTGCAGTGCGAATCCAAGCCTCCAAACCTCCAAACCAAACTACCCCAATCAAATCTAACCCAACTAACCAAACCTAACTAACTCAAACCTACTCAACCTAACCTAACCTAACCTATCCTGTGGTTGCGCGTAATTCTCTTGTCTCGCGAAACGCCATATCTGCATTTTAGTTCGTCCCTGCAATCTAAATGAATGATCAAAAATGACACAAAAGTGTTTGGGAAAGGAGATTCCGAATGTAAGCATGAACAGGTTTTTAAGGCCTCTGTAGGATGTATGTGAAGTTGGCCCACGGGTTACCGCCCACGACAACGCGCCCAGGCGCAATCGTTATTGCCGGGTTATTGCCCGTTATTGCCCAAATTTCATCGTTATTGCTGGTCGGGGTCAAAGGTTACGGCCAAAAAACTTTCCGTGGGCCAACTTCACGTGAAGTTGGCCCCCGTAAAATTTATTATCCCGCCCACCACAACGCGCCCAGGCGCAATCGTTATTGCCGGGTTATTGCCCGTTATTGCCCAAATTTCATCGTTATTGCTGGTCGGGGTCAAAGGTTACGGCCAAAAAACTTTCCGTGGCCAACTTCACGTGAAGTTGGCCCACGGAAAGTTTTTTGGCCGTAACCTTTGACCAAGACCAGCAATAACGATGAAATTTGGGCAATAACGGGCAATAACCCGGCAATAACGATTGCGCCTGGGCGCGTTGTCGTGGGCGGGATAATAAATTTTACGGGGGCCAACATCACGTGAAGTTGGCCAACGGAAAGTTTTTTGGCCGTAACCTTTGACCCCGACCAGCAATAACGATGAAATTTGGGCAATAACGGGCAATAACCCGGCGATAACGATTGCGCCTGGGTGCGTCGTCGTGGGCGGGATAATAAATTTTACGGGGGCCAACTTCACGTGAAGTTGGCCCACGGAAAGTTTTTTGGCCGTAACCGTTGACCTCGACCAGCAATAACGATGAAATTTGAGCAATAACGGGCAATAACCCGGCAATAACGATTGCGCCAGGGTGCGTTGTCGTGGGCGGGATAATAAATTTTTCGGGGGCCAACTTCACGTGAAGTTGGCCCACGGAAAGTTTTTTGGCGGTAACCTTTGACCCCGACCAGCAATAACGATGAAATTTGGGCAATAACGGGCAATAACCCGGCAATAACGATTGCGCCTGGGCGCGTTGTCGTGGGCGGGATAATAAATTTTACGGGGGCCAACTTCACGTGAAGTTGGCCCACGGAAAGTTTTTTGGCCGTAACCTTTGACCCCGACCAGCAATAACGATGAAATTTGGGCAATAACGGGCAATAACCCGGCAATAACGATTGCACCTGGGCGCGTTGTCGTGGGCGGAAACACGTGGGCCAACTTCACATACATCTCTGTAGGATTGTAGAAACGTTGCCGTGAAGGATTAAGTGCTTCACGACCCGAAATAACTTTTAAATCCGCAGTTTTGTTAAGTGTTTTTAACTTTCGGGACATGCTGTTTCCTTTTGTTGTTTCTCGGTTGCTTGCCAACCTACTGATTGGAAATCTCCTGTTTCATGTTGTTAACCTCTGCCTGCTGTCTGTCTATAAGGCCAGAGAAAGGTCCAGGAAGTTTGCGTATCCACACTCTAAAGTCTGTTCATTGTCAGAATGGTCCGCGCCCTTTTTGCAGACAGGGATGTGCAAATTTGTGCAAAAATCGGGGATCGGAGATTTTGAGCTAGGGGCCTCAATTTTCGAAACTCTGTCGGTTTTCACCGCTCAATCTTTTGATAATTCTATTTTTCTGAGTTTTTTTCAATTTTCTGTGACCACGATCTGTCTGGTTTGCAGGTCGTTCCGCTCCTGCGTTTAAAATATGCACTTCTAGTGTGCAGCGTTGAACCGAAATTCGCTGGCCCCCCCTTTGCAATTATTGGCACCGACTGCAATGGTGTGCGGCCACATCTGCTGTTGTTGCCAACAACTGGAACACAGGCACGCGTATTCATGTTTGGAAAATTTCAAAATCATGTTTAGGTTGATTTTCCATCTGTGATATGTTTTGTCTAAGCAAACATGAGCCAAATGAAAATTAAAAATTTTGCCCATGGCGAGACTCGAACCCACGATCTTGTGATCGAAAGTCCAACGCTCCATCACTGAACCACCAGCGCTTTCGGGAATTTCAGTTCTTCAGCCGCGCTTAAATGAAACAAGATTAAAAGGTTCGCTTCCAGGGAAGCCATGGTTTTGTCTTTTGCAGAACAACTTTCGAAATGATTTACAGCACATGTAAAAACTGCAAAACCAGAAAGCTTGGCAAACTGATCAAATTAAAAATGCCATGTGTGGAAGATATGAGATAAGTGACGAGGAGAGCGATTCATGTCAAATTTGGTGCAATGAAAACAGTTAGCAATTTCCGATGATGAAGGGTTTCAATATAACATCTGTTGGGAGTTTTCAACCAAAAAGTGTGTCATCCGAACTGCAGTTTCTGTTCTGTCTGCTCTTTGCACCCAATGTGACAGGGTTCTGAGAGAGAAGCAGTGCATGGAAATCCAAAACTCCTAGGTGATTGTTATGATGCTATTGTCACAATTGGGTACTCTTTTGCCGTATTTTTAAGTATTACGTGATTATGAAAAGGATTTTATGATGCATGATAGGTGGCCAGGATTCAACGTGACACATGACATATAGGGGTGGCATTCAACAAGGAATTCAATTCTCATGGCATTTCGCAACTCATGTGAAATGCACTGGCAATTCAATCTGAATAAGTTGTGTTTGTTCATTAAAGCCAAGTGTGGCTTAGCAAACAGGGTTTGCTTTGTTGTTATTCTGTTTGTTTTTTCCTTTATGTTGTTGGATCGCAGTTATTTATTCTGTTGGGTTAGGTAGGTAAGGTTAGGTTTGGTTTCGTTATGTTTCTTTTTTTACCCAAATCATGTTGGGTTAGGTTTGGCTCTTGGTTTTCCAATGCGAAACCTGAGCAATCTAAACTGCTATACCCTAACCTATAACAAAATAGATAACAACACAAATCCTCTTTTACGCCTTGTAGATCCTTCTCGATCCTTCGATCTTTTTTCTTGCATGCGGGTCATGACAATAAGCATTCGCAAGCATGCCAGCAGTGGCCTCATCATCGAAATGCTTCCCGCAGGACTATCTGAACCTGGGACACGTATGAATGTTGTCTTGCTGTAAAAATGTGCAATTCCTGCAAAGATTGCGAATTCGACAAGGGCAACTGGTCCTTGATCTGACTAAAATTCGCTGATGAGGCCTTCTTCCATTATGGGCCGATGATGTTGTGGTAAATATTAGTTTTCTGGATATATTGTTTCAATTTGGTTCTTATTTCATGTTCCTGTATCGCATAATTGCATATTCCTTTTTGTTGTAAATGGTGTGTCATATTCAATAGGAGGCAACTCCGAAGAATAAAGCATTGATTGATTGTTTGATTGAGATAAGGCAGACGTCAAAGGGGGACACAATGGCACGGCTAAAACAGAGATATTTTCTGAAATTGTTTCCGTGCAATTGTGCAATTTTGTCCCCCCGTATAAAAGACTTGAGCTAGAATGTTAAACACCCTTCCACGATTGCTTCATCAGCATTGTTAGCACAGACACTGCCAGTTTCGGATTAGGCAGTTTTCAGTGTTTGGATAGGTGTACCCTTGGAAAAAGAACTGGGTACCCTCTTGAGCATCTCTGGTTGCAGTGATAAGTGACATACGTGAACAGCCGTATACCTCACTTCCGCTCACACTCATTAGCGCTTTAGCACAACTGTCAATTTAGCAGATGAGTGAACGCTTCCCAGAAATGGAAAAGGCATGGCATTGTAATAAGAAATTAAAGTTTCACAACAATCTAGCCATCGAATTGGCTGCTGATTTTAAGCTGAGTGAGATTGCTAATGGAGAGTCTGGCTAACGGTGAATGTAAACTTGCATTCAGCGGCAGAATTTCGGAAGCTTTGATTCAAGTCGAAAACCCAGTTGACGTTGCCATGGAAACCGTTTTGTTTGTTTTATGACTGACGGATGATGTGAAAAGATGCCAGTGCCAGTTCTTCAAAATGTGACCTTTCACCCCATAACTCAGAAACAACTTGACCTAATGGGTTGAGATTTTGCGTGAGTGACCTTCCACATATGCCCTAACAGACAGCTAAATTTGAGCAAAAACTGACTATAAATACGGAACTTGAAATTTTGACCATTCAGGGACTAAGGAGTATCAAAATAGCGGTTTCAGGCAAAAAATTAGAAAAAAAGCAATCGTATAGAATAAAATTTCCACATTTTTTCACCGATCGCAGAGAACAATTAATCAGCTCTTCGTTTCCGTAAATGATAGAAAAATTCCAAATTTGGGCTAAATCCGTTGAAAACTTTTTGAGTTATCGATTTCCAACGAAAATCGACAATTTAAAACAGGGCTTGTGTTTTCAGTTTCCGGGTAAAAATAACATTTTGTCTTAGCAGACGACGCATTCGCGTCTGCAAAAGACAAAACAACAACTCGGACATTCAGGCAAAGAATGCTGTCCAATTTGAACACCACTGTCGTGCCCCCGCTCCCACCTTCCCTTTTCTGCGAGTTTTGGCGCGGAACATTCTGAAAATGAGCGCACTTTAATTTTGAGGTTTGGGGTTGGAATACCTTTGGAACACCGTTTTTAATATGGGCTTAGATAGGAGAGTTCTTTTCGGAACATTGTTACGAACAAGTAGCGTGTTCTTGGAACACCATTTTCCTGTCACAAATTTTGAACACATGTGCGATTTGTAGCACTGCATGTGTTCCAAATCGTTCATGTGTTCCAAATTTGTGACAGGAAAATGGTACTCCAAGAACACGTCAGGTGTACCTAACATAGCTCCGAAATGAACAATCCCATCTAAGCCCATATTAAAAACGGTGTTACAAGGTGTTGCATACCGAAACCACATGTTTAGAGTGTACATGTGGCTGCTGATAAAATGCTCAACCCAAGATCCGGTGGTCCTAGAATACTCGAATTGATGCGCCCTTTTCCTAAAAGAAGGCCGTAGGCGGTTTATTATTATTATTATTATATTAATGATTATTATTATTATCATTATTATTCAACAATTACAACAACAAGAGATTTGGTTGCTATGTAGTACCTAGGCAGCTTTGCAGCATTAGTCAAGACTAGATTAAAAAAAACAATTACGGGCGTAAGTGGTAAAACATCAGTAAAAATAAAAGCGCAGGTCACGAGACGAAAATTGTCAAAGCCATGACGAAACAACGAACAAACTGTGGCATTGGTGCGACAGGAGCTGGACAAAGAAAATTATCCAATGCGGGAACTGTTTCAGACACATTACCGATGCTTGTTATGAGTGGTGAGCTGTGTGGAAGGCTATTCCAGCATGATATAGTCAAGGGGAAAAAATAATTTTTATAAACATTTCGCTTAGCGAAGGGGATTTTAAAACTGAACCCATTGTCAGTCCGCCTCTGAATAACTTTCTGGGAGTAGGAGGGCGGGAAAGGGAAATCGATCTTACCAATAAGAATCTCTCGAAATAGGTTTAGACAATGGCCGCGACGCCTACTTGCCAATGATGGAAGTTCAAGTTGCGAGAGTAAAGCAGATACGCTAGCAAGGCGATCGTAGGTGTTTGTAATGGCCCGGGCGGCTCGACGCTGAACACTCTCAATTGCATGGATATCCGAAACTTTCCCGGGATTCCACACGGCAGAAGCATATTCAAGAATAGGTAAAACTAATGAAACATATGCACGCTTTTTTTCCTCAATGTTAGCTCCATTAAGATTCCGCATAATATAACCCAGGGTAGAAGTAGCCTTTTTTACCACATCACTAACATGGAGAGACCAACTAAGGTCATTTGTGAATAGAACTCCGAGATATTTAAAATGTGTAACAGCTTCCAAGGGGACTCC
>JASGXE010010571.1:0-14643 GCA_030068105.1 Sinentomon sp. SZTP_YWyxl | reverse complement strand
CGGCCGGGGAAATGGGAATTGCCAAACTTTCCTCTTTTTGCCAACAAACAACAACAAATAATAAAGTTTCGCGTCTTGCAAATTTGTTTCTTTTGTGGTGGCATCGCTGCACCAAAAATGCCCGTCCTATCTTGGCACCCGCCCCGCCACCTGGTTCGCCACCGGCCATAGTCCGATGTTGCGAAATCGGGATATTTTCGGGTATATGAATTTCACATGCGGATTCATGCCCTCCAACAGTCACGTTCCGGATATCTCGTTACCTTCATAGCATCTAGATCAGGTTGGCTCGAGAATTCCAGGAACTTCAATTTCTAATTCCATGCAGCAGATTCCCAAACTGTTGAGCACCATGGGGTCTTATTCTGTTGCTTACCTTTGCTGAGTAGTCCCTTTGGACCCGAAGGATAGCTTAAGGGCCCTTATCGTTTAACTTTTGAAAGCCCTTGGTGTTTCCCTAGAAAGTTAAGGGCAGACAAAAAAGCACACAAAGTGCCCCAAGGCTTTTTCTTTGTTTTTCATCTTATATTTTTAAAACTTATATGTTTTCTTTTTTCTTTTGGGATGGTTATTTTTTGCATGTTTCTTAATTATTTCTTTTTTCCTGCTGAATATTCCGAATTAAAGTTGCTAAAATGTAGTAAACAGGACATGGTGAATTTAAGGGCACCCTCTACACTACGGGATTGTAGGGCACCCCCTAAGTGCTGCAACAGAATGCTACCTAAAAATTTTAAGGTCCGTCAAAACAAAATTTTTGGTTCCCTGAATAATTTAACGACCCTTCGTTTCGGGAGACAACAGAATAAGGCCGATTGGTCAGGACATTGCTGAATTCAACACTGTCACAGCTTTCTGACCGATCCGAATGAACACTGACGCAACCACCAACAATTTGTTGGCACACCAATCAAGGCCCAACAAGATGCCATGGAGTTCAAAAGGACAGGTGAGCGGCGGGTTCGCTGAGAAAATCTTGCAAAAAATTGATCTTGCAAAAATTTAATCTTGCAAAAATTTAATCTTGCAAAAATTTAATCTTGCAAAAAATTAAAAAATCTTGCAAAAATTCTTGCAAAAATTTAATCTTGCAAAAATTCTTGCAAAAATTTAATCTCGCAAAAATTTAATCTTGCAAAAATTCAATCTTGCAAAAATTTATTCTCACAAAAATTTAATCTTGCAAAAATTTAATCTTGCAAAAATTTAATCTTGCAAAAATTTAATCTTGCAAAAATTTAATCTTGGAAAAGTTTAATCTTGCAAAAATTTAATCTCGAAAAAATTTTATCTTGCAAAAATTTGATCTTGCAAAAATTTATTCTCACAAAAATTTAATCTTGCAAAAATTCAATCTTGCAAAAATTTAATCTTGCAAAAATTTAATCTTGCAAAAATTTAATCTTGGAAAAATTTAATCTTGCAAAAATTTTATCTTGCAAAAATTTAATCTTGCAAAAATTTAATCTCGCAAAAATTTAATCTTGAAAAAATTTAATCTTGCAAAAATTTAATCTTGCAAAAAATTAAAAAATCTTGCAAAAATTCTTGCAAAAATTTAATCTTGCAAAAATTCTTGCAAAAATTTAATCTCGCAAAAATTTAATCTTGCAAAAATTCAATCTTGCAAAATTTATTCTCACAAAAATTTAATCTTGCAAAAAATTTAATCTTGCAAAAATTTAATCTTGCAAAAATTTAATCTTGCAAAAATTTAATCTTGCAAAAATTTAATCTTGCAAAAATTTAATCTTGGAAAAGTTTAATCTTGCAAAAATTTAATCTCGAAAAAATTTAATCTTGCAAAAATTTGATCTTGCAAAAATTTATTCTCACAAAAATTTAATCTTGCAAAAATTCAATCTTGCAAAAATTTAATCTTGCAAAAATTTAATCTTGCAAAAATTTAATCTTGGAAAAATTTAATCTTGCAAAAATTTTATCTTGCAAAAATTTAATCTTGCAAAAATTTAATCTCGCAAAAATTTAATCTTGAAAAAATTTAATCTTGCAACAACTTAATCTTGCAAAAATTTAATCTCGAAAAAATTTAATCTTGCAAAAATTTAATCTTGGAAAAGTTTAATCTTGCAAAAATTTAATCTCGAAAACGCTTTATCTTGCAAAAATTTAATCTTGCAAAAATTTAATCTTGCAAAAATTTTATCTTGCAAAAATTTAATCTTGCAAAATTTTATTTATTTACAAATTGGGTCTGATTGAACAAGTTTGTTTGCGTTATTTATATTATTCTCATTGTTTCTTGTAAAAAAAACAATACTGCCGCGAGAGGTTAGTAGTGGCAGGATGACGAACAAACATTCTGAATCTACGAAAAGAAAAAGGGTGAAACGAGGTAATGTATCGAAAATCTAGAAGGCATAGGTCAAAGATTTGAATCAAAAACGATAAAGAGGCTCGTTATGCGAATTCCATGTGTGCGCCTTGGGATTAAAGTGCATTCTTTCGGTGGGCTTCTTTCCTTCATTGTTTCAAAGTAAAATTGTTCAGTGGCAGACTGGGGTTCAATCTGTACGAAATTTCCAACAAAAAATTATGTTATTCGTTCTTCAATTATTTATTTCAAACAGATAACTTGGCTTCTGTCCAAGATTTCTGATGAATGAACCGTCCGCCCACTTGTCTTTCGCCGAAAAATTCGGTGGGACTGAAACACTGGAACCAGCGGGCTGTGCGATCGACTCTGCTCAGTCTGCTCATCCTTTTACTGACAACGTTAACCAACTGCACTGCCAACATGGATGCTTTGTTGAGACCCTTCAGTCTCACTTCCAGCCAAAATATGCCTACATATCAATATTGGATTCGTTTTGCACATTCAGAGCCCCCCCACAGAGCACGGTGTCGCCTGCAGCGTGCAGGGAAATCGTGCGTTGGCCTCAGGCTACCGTACCTTGGACATTTGCATATGACAAAAGGCATCGAATCTTGATAAAATAATTAGGAGTTGTTCACCTCGTTTTTTGGGGAACAGTCAACCAACCATCTGAGCCGTGAGCACATCAGTTGGATCACGATTAACAATAGGTATGCATTCAAATTGGATATTATACGAGGATAGTGGCGGCGGAATTGACGTACCCGTGCATGTAAAAAATTACGACTGTTCAGATTTTAGTAAAAATCCATGCTGCAGAAAAAAGATTCTCTTTGACAAGCGAGGTCAAAATCTGACACCCGTGGAAAGCCTTGTTAAAATCTGACGCTTTAATTTCTACCGCTTACGTAAAGAAAAAAGTTTCGGAGGCAACAGTTAAATGGGGAAACACATGTATGAGCACATTAATTTCGCCGCCACTGTTCACAAAGGTGGGATCAAACCGCCTCGGAAAGTCAACGCGGGAAGAAAGATCTCGAGCATGCAAAATTGGCAACGATCGGTCGTCTGCCTTGGTGACTCAAGATGCAAGATGCATTTTGTCGTGCGTCGCAAAAACATGCGTTGATGCTGTGCGCCGCCCTTCTTGGGAGATGCAGATGGCGTCCTGGCGTCCTGGTCGCTGCGGATGCATTCGGACGCCTCGCCTCTTCTCTTGGAATGCAAAAAAAACGATCGACGTGACATCTTTCATGCACAAAAGCCGAACCGAACCAAAAAAGGGTGGAACATATTTTCGCAAACGCAAATGGAGAGAGAAGAAAATTAGATGCGCAAAAAGGAGTTTCTTAAACTCTCGTGGGCAATTTCAGAAACCGCATTCCAAACCGGTGACGTCACAGATCTTTTTTCGGCCGAGCGATCCGCGATCCGCCGAGCAAGTTCTTCGCAATATGCGCATTGTTGACTTCGCCGAAACTCCTCATCCAGAAAAAAATCGTTCTATTCTCGCCGTCGGTTTTGGCCTTTTGGAGGACGCTAGAAGTGTTGGTCGTCCACCTGACAACCGGTATGACTGCGGTCAGGGTGCCCAACCAAACGAGTTGCCATGGCAACCGGTGCAAACAAAAATGAATGTGCAATTCGACGGTCGGTGCAATATTATCATTCAAAGATCCAATGAAAACGAAGACGGCGGTTGTCTTGGCAACTTGCTCAATGTTGGAAAAAAATAAATTAATTTGGAAGTAGAAATTAATGCCCATGAGGTCTCATGGACAGATCATTGCCCGATGCCCCTCACGTCGGCCCGAACTCTCGGTTTTTACCTGAAATCTTCAGAGAAAGAGCCGTGACGGTTTTTGTCTTTTGAGGTATGCGCCATTTCAAGGTGGCCATCAATTTTTTTGCTTTCGAAGCACAGTTGTTCCCAAGAACTATCTAGACTTCGTTTGCGTTTGGAGTACGTATTGCAATCGCAGTTCATTTGACGTCTTTTGTCCAAATTGAATGCCTATATTCCTACAGGTGCACAGCCTCATTCAATTACGAGGAATGGCCACAACATGCAACAGAAAATGACATTCAGGACGCTGACTCCTGTCACCTTGTTGGCTCGTTGAACTGCGCAACAACCCACGAAAAAACCAAGAAACACATTTTTTTGCATCTCGTTATGTTATCTGGTTTGTGTGGTTATTTATTGGTGATGTTGAAATGATTGGACATGTGACTATTGGATGTGCTGCATCCGTAGGTAGCCTTTGCAGTTAGTTTTTTCCATCTGGTCGAGGAACTGGTATCTCCGATGAAGATGGAAAAAGAGACAGTTTTGAGAGAGTCAATTCAGAAAGTGACTATAAAATTAAATAAGCCTCTGCCTCTAGGTTGCTCAGAATACCGACGCTGATTTCTTCTTCTTCGTCATTTGCCATCTTGAGCTGGTAGCCATACGGCCGGTGGCTCACAAGGAGAACAATGCCCCATAATGGAAGCCGAACTCCACTCATGCATTCAACGGAAACGGATTTGCCGATCTTTTACTTATACAGCTGATGTAAATTTTAGGTTTCGGCATGGAACGCACCATTGCAGAACCTTTCAAGGGCTCAGATGGGAGTATTCTTTTCGGATCTTTTTTGGAACACGTGGTGTGTTCTTGGAACACCATTATCCCGTCACAAATTTGGAGCACATGAGGCACTCCATGTGCTCCAAATCACTCATGCATTCCGAATTTCTGGCAGAAAAATGGTGTTCCAAGAACACTTCCTGTTCCAAAGATTTTAAATTGAATTGGATTGGATTGAATTGAATATGGAATGGAATTGAAGTGAATTGAATTGAATTGAATTGAATTGAATTGAATTGAATTGAATTGAATTGAATTGAATTGAATTGAATTGAATTGGATTGGATTGGATTGGATTGGATTGGATTGGATTGGATTGGATTGGATTGGATTGGATTGGATTGGATTGGATTGGATTGGATTGGATTGAATTGAATTGAATTGAATTGAATTGAATTGAATTGAATTGAATTGAATTGAATTGAATTGAACTGAATGGAATGGAATTGAAGGGAATTGAAGTGAATTGAATTGAATTGAATTGAATCGAATCGAATCGAGTCGAATCGAATCGAATTAAATTCACGAACTGAACTGAATTGAATAAAATTGATTTAATTTTTGGCGCGAACCCGTTTTCACATTGAGAACAAAAACATAAATATGGGGCCAAAAATTAAACACAAAAATTTACAACTTCAAAGAATATCATAAAAAATAAAATACCAACACAAACGTATAAGAAACGTGAGACGCTCCAGAAAGAAAAAGGGACACAAACTGGTTCCAGTCAGTTGTACTGTTCTCGCCATAAAGGAATATTTCCCCACATCACTTTTGCCCAATTCCCTATCTATAAACCCATGCATTTTAAAAAAGGTCTTCTAGAATTTTTCTACAACGAAACTCCTCAGCCCTGAGATTTGCCACTTGATAATTTATGAAGTTTATTTTCATCATATGTTGTTTTGTGTTTTTCCTCGACTCTGAAAAATTTGACATTCCTTCTCAAATACCTGCGATAGATTTTTAACAACATTTGGACTGTGATTTTTATGTTGGGCGAACTGGGGCTTGTTTGTCGAACATAAAAGCTGCCTTCACGGCATTCGTAAATACCTATTTCCTCTCATTTGGTCAACATGTTTTAAAATAATCACCAAATAATTTGACGATGGTTTTGAGGGGAGTTCTACAGGCATGCACCTTGTTGAGATATTTATCAGGACGGTTGAGCTGGACATCAACACTCCCTTGATGGAGAATGTTTTGGCAGTTCTTGTGTTTGTGCCAAACTGTTTGGATGGATCCCAAACTGAAGAATTTATATCCCAGTGTTTTGATGATTTTGTGTTGGTATCATTATGTTTTTCAATTGATATTTTCTTTGTCTCGGTGGGCGGAGACCATAAAATTGATATACTGCCTGCAGTTTGGAGACCTTGGCCATATCTGGGTTTATTTTTTATTTCATTTTTTTATTTTAGCCTCCATTCTATATACCTACACTCGTATCCGTCTCATCATTTCGCAGCTTCATTCCCCAACTGACAAATGAACGCAGAAATATGCCCACAATGCTGTAATCACAGTGATGGAGAAACGAGAAATTAAAACCTTGTGCTTCGAAAGTTTGCAGATCCCAAACCTTTTTTATCATTTGGTTTTATTATCTTCGCTACTCCAATCTATACCAGGAGTGGATGCGAAAAATTTCATACACCACAATTTCTTTCATAACTGAATAAACTTCAGAGAAAGTCTAAAATGCAAGAATTTGGCATGACTGAAAGTGAAATGCTGATGTTTCTAAACTGCGAGGGCAGAAACTGTTTAACACTGAAAACATTGCACAATCCTAAAACAAGCTGAAATTCGACATTCATTTTAAAAGCCAGCCACACTGCAGGTTAATCAATATTTTTTCGGATGCCGCAAGGTTTTGATGTTAATCCTCCAAAAGCGATGATTTCGTTTAGACTTCATGGGGTAGATTTCGGGGGGTGAGAATGACTGTTAGGTTGTAGGTTCCAAACGATGGTGCTGTATAGGGCCATTGGATATGAGTTGAGACAAAGGTACCTACATATACTTATACATGTTATTCAATGTTCAAGAAATCCTGTGCATTTGGGCATCGTGCTCTTTGCATTTCGGAAACTGAGATCCAGGATTACAGCATGTGTATTTCACAGTTGCAAACAGCTCAGTAGCAGAAAGTTTAACGTTTGCGGGGGGTCAAATCCCCAGGACCCCCATCTGGGCCCGCAGATTGCCAGGCTGGCGGACACGTGGAGAACCCATCTAATACTTACCCTATGGGCTACGCTTTGCAGAAACTGAACAGTTTTGGCAAGCTATTCAGTTTGTTTGTTTCATTTTGCATCCAAACAAGTCAGCCACTGGTAATTTAAACGCAGCTCTTATAGCAGCATTTAGGCCACCATCTTGATGCAGTTTGCACCCTTTGCAAGTGTTCAGACCCCATTCCTAAAGACGCATCAGAACGGCCAGACTTCCATTTTGTGCGGCAAAAACGCTCGTCAGAATGGGTTGATTTTTGCATCAGATTTTTTCAGATCGTCTGTCCAAAACAGATTGTCACTTGCAGCAATGTGCAAAGGAGAACACAAGAGCATTGACCATTCCCCATTGCTGCGGTACTGCAAATCTGTTTTGGACAGACGATCTGAAAAAGTCTGATGCTAAAAATCTGTCCATTCTGACGCGGGTTTTTTGTCGCACCAAAAAAAAAGCTTACACCTGCGGTCCCAGTTTTAAAACTGGAATGAAAATGGTTCTGATCGTCCTTAACTTTTTAATCACACTGTGAGTGAACATATGAACAAACCAGGAGTCTTTCGGTCGGCAGGTGCGCAGCTTGGGGGCTTCTAACGATGAAAGAGGATAGTGCAATAACGCATTTTGGTTTTGGAGGAAGCCAGCCAAGAGGCATTGTGGTCCTCGGACGGACTTCCAAAAACGAAATCCACACACATGACTCTCCCTCACTTCCACCTCACCCGACGCAATCTTCTCCATCCAATCCTGCTCAAAAATTTGACGCTGGCAGCAGCGAAAATTTACGAGATTCTGATTTTTTATTCGCGCGCATCGGGGTCCGGAGGGGGACACCTGCGGGACTGTTACCGCACTGCCCTCTGCACTGGTGCGGCAGGGGGACCACTCGCCTTTTTTCCTCGTTGCCCAATGCCCACTGTCCGCTTTCTCACCTGCGCAGTTTGCGGGCGAGAGCCAGTGTTCCTCTGCGGATTGCGCCAATGTTCAGCGGGCACTGCGCCAACGTTGGGCTGCAATGTTCAGAGGTTCAGCCGGTGCAATGATGCTTGGATTTAAGATTGTATTAGATGTGCAGTCGTTTCGAGGGGAGAGAAGCGATAACGCCGCCTCGCATCCGCGTGACGTCAAGTCGCAAGAAAGGAGCTGAGTTGCCGCTGCGCTCGCATCGGGAATACGGCTTGCTGCACGATTTTGGTCTTGAAAAAACCAGGAACAGGGCTCCAAGGTGGAAAAGTTGACATTTCAGAAGTTGACATTTCAGGGTTTGGAAAAAAGGTTGTCAATTTTTGCGAGATGAAACAGAATTGGGTACCGCTTCATCATATCCGCCGAATAAAAACCTTTGGCTTTTTATCGTTTTCTAACCTATATCACATGGGACTCCACAGAGCATGCAATAAAAGAATCTGTGTGTCATTCTATGTGGTCATAGTACCTACTCGTATATGTAGTTAGCATTCAATCGCCATAACATGTTATTCAATCAATAGCCATAGCACATAGCATTGTGTCCATGATATTAAGAAGACAGCAATTTTAGAAAATTATATGGAACAGGCAGAGCAGAAAAAAGACTATCCATGGCATGTCTCCATGTACCTTTATTTTGTAGTTTTTCAGATGTTGGGATTTTGTGTTTGGTTTACAGCCATGTTGACTACCTGCAGAAGGGCCCGCATACAACGAGATTTATGATTTTATTCTATGTCGTTGCCCGCATCCCTGTGGGGAAAAGTAACCATATCCCTTCCTTTGTCCTTATTTTTCGAAAAATGTCCGGAAACACCAGAAAGGTTTCATTTGGCGATTCACCAATCTTTTCGATTAGAGATTTTCTGTTTCGGTCACCCTGGTCGCTTCAATCCGTTCCTGCTGGTAAGGGCAGTCATAAATCAGTCAAGGGCAATTTCTTAAAATGGCCATGTAAAAAATCTAAAAAGAGATGAATGCAAAAAGGATTGTTCCTCACGGCGGCGAGATCCAGTCGAGGGTTAAAGGCTTTCCCCGAGGTAAGTCGAGGGGCAAGCGTTATTTGGCGAGATCAGGTCGGTGGGAAGTCGAGGGGGAGCGCTGTTTTCCCCACAACCTGGAGGAAACGGAAGTTCGAGGTACGTTACCTCGAAGGGAATAAAGTTGGTGAGATCAGCTTCGAGGTAGCTTAACCCGAGCCTTGTTTGCCCCCGAACTCGGAGGAAAAGAGCGGCTTTTTTACCCCGCCGAATTCGTTGGGGTAAAGTTATGAGGAAGCAGGATTGAGCACAGATTTTGCTGTCGTCTTGCGATTTGTGGTCTGAAGCTGCAGTTTCCTTGAAGGTTTTCACATCGGTTCATCGGTGCTCCTTTGCTTTTGTTTTCAGTTATCATACAGTTTGCCTGCATATCTTGAATGGCTTTCATTGCAGACCTTGACGATGTGCAGGATGCACTTGACGGGTTGAATGAACTTGAGAATCTACCCGTTCCTCGACGATACATTGTTCGACCAAGAATCACCGTTTTGCATTCTCTTCCAGAGTCCACTTCAAAATGGAAAGTATGCAGAAATCATTTCCTCTTGCCATGGAGCCACTTTTTCCAATTTTTTGAACTTTGCAACTTTTGCAACTCCGAAGAAACGTAATACCACATGCCGTTCATTTTCAGTTCATTTTCAATTTCAGTTCATTTTCAGTTTATTTTTCCGTTCATTTTAGGGACCATGCCCCCTTTTTTTGCCAAAGTGGATTTTTTCATAATCCCGGAGTTATGGTAAAGGCCTGTTGGACAAATTTCATTTGCGAGTGATTTGTATATCCAAAGCCAGAAAGATTCATCTGATGATTCCCTTGTCCAAACCACGGGGAATACCCACTTTTGAAGTGAGGCCGAATGAGGCCAAATCAAGAGTTTCAAAATTGACCAAGGAATGATTTTAAACTGTCCTTTTGGCACCAAAATTGAATTTAGAATTTAGCTACCTCGTTGCGAAGGTTTGCGTAGGTTATTTGAGAAGATTGTTTTCATTCAGGGTGAAAGGTTTCTTCACAAATCCTGAGAACCCATTCTAAAATTAAATTGATTGTTTTGCTGTCTGTGGCCATACACATCACTCCACATCTTCGGTGACAGCACATCAGCCTATTCTCCCAAAGCATAAATGCGTCAGTGCGGACGAACGATTTCCCCATTTTTCACAGAAACACTTTTTTGGACATAAGTTACCTTTAGAAAATGATCGATTCAATCAGGAATGACCCCACTGCACCAACATTTTCGAAGCGACACCACTCCTTGCGTGATCTGAGTCATTTTTCAATTTTTGTGCGCCATGGCAGACTGATTTCACAACTCTTCTCTCCCGGCTTACAAATCCTTTCATAACTGATGTCGTGTTCAGCAGTCTCGTCAATTCCATTAGTGTCCTCATTTTGACCATTGATGAGCACACCGATGCTGTCGCTTATCCGGAATACCGTAGATTGCCTCCCCCAAACTTGGTAGAATGTCAATGACAACTGCATACATCTTACCAATGACGACCACCACCTCATTTTGGTTTCCACCTCCAGTGCAACGAACAGCTCATTCATGAGCTCCTTTCTCCTTGCATGCTGTTTTCTTCAGATCTTTCCAGAAGTTGCGCGGCTGAACCTCTATGAGTCCGGTTACGTTCTCATTCGCATTGAACGTTGTGGTCAGTCTCTTTCATATGCTGTAATCTTGGCAACCACCATCTTCGCATCATGTTTTTGGTGTTCATTTGTTCATTGTTGCCGAGAACACATCCTTCTCGGCTTCGGTCACGTTTCTCCAGCGCTTTTCAACTGTTTCCGAATCAGCTGCCATACTGACACAAAGGTTGAACTCCTTCGAAGCACTTGCACCTTCTTGTAAGCCCTGACTCAATAGGATCATGTTGGAGCAACTTCGAATTGAGTTCAAACATCTGCTGGTGCCACTGCCGCTGCCGCCGTTTTCATTGGCCGTTCGTCAAAGATGACGACACAAGCAGCTCAGCGCCAATCACGAAGCAGGATCCGTTACCTGTTAACATACCTCGAGGCTGATCTCGCCAATTTTTCCCTTTTCCTTGCCAACGAGGTAAGTTGAGAGGAAACTTCAGGGATTTCTCTTGCCCCTCGACTTACCTCGCAGCTGATCTCTCCAATTTTACCCCGGGTTTCATTTCCTCTTGGCCACGGGGCAACTTGCCTAGGGGAAACGCTACCTCGAAGACACGAAGACCCTCGACTGGATCTCGCCGCCGTCAGAGTTGATTCTGATCTCGATGGAAGTGTATGGAATTTTGAGTGAAAAGTCACTGTTCACCGGTTACCATCATGCCAGGCTGTGCCGTTGCAGAATTATTATGATCGAAATGTCGATCGTGACAGTGTGCGTTTTCACAAATTTCCGAAAGACGACAGAAAACTGACTTGGGCAACGAGGTGCCGCAGAGCTGACACCAGCTTCAACTCATCTACAGCTAGTATTTGCTCCGTCCTTTTTGGGATGAAGTCCGCAAAAAAGCCGTCGGATTTTAGAAAAAGTAAGTTGATAAAGCTATTTTTGCAATTTGTTTCCACGAGTGACGGTATTTCCATGACTTTATTCGCCTGATAAGGGTCAAAGTCGTCAGGGTCCTTTTTATCCAAGATTTTGCAAGACCAAAATCATGCTGCAAGCCGCATTCCCGATGCGAGCGCAGCGGCAACATCAGCTCCTCTATTGCGACTTGACGTCACGCGGATGCGAGGCGGCGTTATCGCTTCTCTCCCCTCGAAACGACTGCACATCTAATACAATCTTAAATCCAGGCATCATTGAGCCGGTGCGGTGCAGCATCATGCACTGCTCAACATGATTAGCATTTGAATTAGTTGTTGCTATTGGGCAACCTGACAGGGGGAACCAAATGAAGTAGCACCTCATGCCCTGGAACGCTTTTCAGATCTGCATTCGTTTGAGGTGTGATTTGCCCAATTCAACTATCGAAAATTCTGACTAAACCAAGTAAACCTGACCTTAACCTTCCTGTCCTACCTCAACATACAGCATGGGTCAACCACTGCCTGGTGTCAGCCCATGGTGTTTGCCGACAGCCTGGTGTCCTCCTACTGAATAACAGTCGATCAGCGGAGATTTCTCCATTGAGGATCCAGCGACGGGCCGAGAGGATGACCGCCTCTCCGGGAAGCCAGTTCACAAACCCTGCCGCGACTTTAGATGGCAGGCCGGGGCCCCCACCGAGCATTGTTTTTTTCGAGAGGGGACAGGGTTCGGTCAGGTTCAGATATAGCAAGAAAAAAACATTTTTCTTTCTTTCGAAAACAGGGCCCCAACCGAGCATTCTTGCACCAAACGCTCTCTGCCATCTGAAGTCGCGGCAGGATTTGTGAAACCGACATGATTTGTTTTTTGACTTTGTTTTTTTTTTTAAAAAATGCAAACCAAATCTGGCCTAACTCCCAACCTTCTCCATCCATTGGTTGTTGTCAACCCACTGATTGGTGCATGTTGCTTGTTAGCTTGTTGTAAACGTACTGTTTGATATCCGCCTATTTAGAGTGTGCGGAAAACGTCCCCGAAGTTGGCATATCCAGGGCCACCTTTACCACGGGGCGTAGGGGGGCGAACGCCCCAGGGCCCAGGGTACAAAGGGGCCCCGAAGGGGCCCACAATGTTGTTTCAAAGATTGGAAATTTCATCATTTTTGACGAATTTCCATGTGTTCAGCACTTAGGTATGTTCTTTATTTTCATTTTGATTTGGAGATTATATCTTATTCGTAGCATATCTTGCTTCACTTTCACCACTGACCACTCCCAACTTGATCCAGGGCGGATCTGTAGTAAATCGTTGAGGCATGCACATCACACAGAGAGCAGCCCATAATCACAGCCCCATTTTGACAGTTTGGAATCGTACCAAATTTTGGAACACGAAAGGGGCAGTATAATAAACGAGGTCAAGTGAAAGGTACCTCTGCCTCCAGCGTGGTCCCATGATTGAGCCCACCGACAGCATTATAATTTCAACGCCGATCCGATTGAAATTGCAAAATACGGGAAATGGACCCTATGGAGGAGATTCTGAGGCCACTCACTGTTTTGGTGACTTTTTCTCGCGCAAAAAACCGTGGCCGCTATGAGGGTGGTTTCCAGGGCTTTTTTAATCCTCGCAATTTTTCACCTTTTTTGGAATCTCGCAAACGAAGCCTTGCAATTTTGGATGACTTGCAATTTATAATGCACAGGAGACTGCAAGGCTGAAGGCAATATTCTCCGACCCCTCTACCCATTGGAAATCTCCAAACGCAGAAATTTGATGGCGCATTTTCCAGAGATTCTCGAACTCTGTTGCGAGTGAAGTGAACTTCGGACGACCACAAAACAGGACAGAATATGTGGCTTGGCTCTGTTGACAATCATGGGCACAGTTTGGATGACATTGATTTAATGACATCTTTGATTATTTTCGATGTGAATGTCGAGACCATTTTGAAAATTTGTGATTTTGCCTTTCTTTTATGCGTATGTTGTTGCCAATCCGTTTGATTTTGGATGTCAATTTTTTGAATGTTAATTTTTTCGGTTTTGTCTTTGATTTTCGAAGTCTGCACTTGGGCAGTTTTGTTGCATGGAAATCGTCAAGAAATGCACATTTCCAGGTGTTCAAATTTTCTCTTCGGGGCCCATTTCATGGCAGAGCCCCAGGGCCCCCGTACCCCAAAAGATGGCCCTGGGCATATCCACATGTCGCTGCTGACTGTGTGGTTCAACCAAAACTCATTATGAGCGAAGAAAAGCGTGATCCCAATAATTCATCGCAATGTGTGCTTTTATACAGACGCAAATTTTTCATTTTTCTTCTTCCATCAAATCGATGTTCCACGAACGCCGCACATGTTTCACACGTGTTCCAGAACCCTGGTTTGGATTCCTGCACGTTGACAGAAATTTCTTTCGTCCCAAAGCCGATGTCGAGTGCAAGAGGCGCGGCTTATCGGCACTTTCAGCGCATTTTTCAACATCAAAGCGCCGAGATTTGTCCCCACCTCTGCTCAGGTCGCCTTGCTTTGCGTGTGAGCTGTTACGGAATTTGAATTTCAATGAGGTCCCGACGCGAATGCGCCACAACCAGGTCGAAGAGTGCCGTATATTTCATCATCCGACGCGCCGAAGCCATTTCAATGCGATTATACTAATAGCTTGGCAACGCTTATATGCTCTTAAGACCCTTTTTCATGGGATGGCATTCCATTCTTGGACAGATTAGATTGCACACTGCTCCGAACTCAAACCGCGCCTAGCTAATAGGATAGCTCGGCCAGCACAGATATTGGAGTTTATTCCGGTGTAACGAGGAATTAGAATGCGCTCATGGCAACCAAAGTGACAAAATTGATAACTGATAAGTGGTGGTTGGAGGCCAAGTATATTGCAGTCCGCTG
>JASGXE010010570.1:0-19874 GCA_030068105.1 Sinentomon sp. SZTP_YWyxl | reverse complement strand
CAATGAAACAAGAATGGTGTCAAACCTTGTCATTTGTCCGGCCATTGAAAATATCAGCCGAAGAATCATGTCATATCCACATTAAAAATTGCCAGAATGAACGTGGCTCAAAGTGCACCCAACAAAATGTGTGGTTGTGCATAAAAATTCGCAAACAGAAATTCCCTTGAAATGTGTTGGTAAAAGAAAGAAAGTGGGGGAAGCAAATTAGAAAAATGGCAAATATACGGAATATCCCCTTGTCGGGGATATTCCGTGGGGGCGATGTTCCGTGGGGGGGATATTCCGTGGGGAGGAAGTTCCGTGGGGGGGATTTTCCGGCGACCCCTCAGTTTGGCTTCTCTGCTCTGTTGCTGTCCTGTGCTCGCCTCTTTGCCTTGTCTCCTTCATTGTCTGCGTTGGGATGCAAATTGTGCATGGGGGCGGTGAGTGAGGTTCGGAGTTTTCGCAGCCTGCAGTGTCTGTTCTTTGTTGCACTTGCAGGTTTTGTTGAGGTGGGGCAGGGGAAAGAGCAATTTTGTTTTTGTTGCACCATTTTGTCATTTTTTCACCGATTTTGACCAAAAACTATACAGCAACGCACCGCATTGACATCTAAGCCCTCACAAAAATTGGGTACGATCGGTTATCAATTTTTTGAGTTATCGTTGCACACAAATTGTGGTTTGCTGTCCGTTGTAGACTCGCTTCGCTCGTCAATCAGTTAACACCGCATGAGATTATGAAGAACTACTTTGTTCGAAGACTTTTGGAGCATTGTTCATGTTCTTACACCGTGAGCGGCATCTGAAAGATGTCGGCAAAGCCTTCCAGGTGGAGCCAGCCGACCGCTCCACCTGGAAGTCGTCTGGAAGGACGTCTGCACCGCTCCGCATGGTGCACCGTGTCCCATCCTGCTTTAATTTTTCCGGGACGTTAATAGACACTGCTGCAGGAAAGAGAAGAGTCCCCAGAAACTTGTAGCAGCCTGCTGTTAAGGAATCTCACACGGCATCATCTTTGAGCAGTGAAACATTTCACCACCACTCGTTGTTTCCCCTTCAAAAAATTCATAGTAAAGTCCCGGCTGAAATGATATCCTGCGCGATTCCGTTTGGCAGTTTTTTTTTTGTGTGCATCGGTTTTAGTAAATTCCAGCTTGACGCATGTTCCCGCTATCGCAATTCGCCAAATTTGCAATTTTGACAACAAACTCCGGAAAATGATAATCTGCAAATTTGTGTCTGTCGAGAAGCGGACAATGCCGCGACGTCAAGGCGATCGATTGATTTCAACTTTACAGAAAGGCATGGTGGTCGGAAGGTTCCTTATTTTAGCGGCTTCCGATCTAATCGAGTCGCACAGTTGCGGAATGACCCGCAATCGGTCCTCATCTCATTGGTCGCTGCACCCAAGAGGATGTGTATGTAACATTGGACCCCATGGAACCTTATGACCTTATGGGACCGTGTGGGACCTTGTCAAAAATGCCACAACCAATCTGAGACCCCACGAGACCATATGGCACCTTATGGGACCTTGTAAATATGATGCGATTTGATCTCATTGAGTGTCATCATTTACACGTGCGAAAAACCAATCAACATATTTCCGTGACTTGGCCGCTTCAATGTCACATGCTTTCTATCGCCCAAATGTAAGGACACTGGACAAAGTGGAGAATATGGCAAGGCACCGAGGTTTGTGACATCGGGGTCTATCCCAATGGCATTGCAGGACAACTGGGAATGGGATCAAATATTTAATGCCGCTGGGAACGGAAATGTAGAAGGAAAGATAAAAAAAACGGAACCACGTTTCGCAGCATAGCAGAGTAAAATACTTTTTAAAGACCCAGTAGGGCGACGGGATCGGATGGAATGAGTTTTCGCTTTATAACGATTTACATACGTATGCGCCACAAGTCTCCCGTCAAATGGTCGAATAGGGTTTGCGTGTTTTCTCGCACCGTGGCTGTGAAATTGACGCTCAGTGCGTCAAGGTGGCTATCCTCCCGTTTGTGTTGATCAGCCATAGAGTGAAGGCAGGGTGTTCGAGGTTGTCGTTCGTTCCAAAAATGGTGGTTTTGGTGGCAACATGGCGTCGGCATGAACGCACACAAAGACCAGTGGTAAATTCTTTATGTTTTTATTTATTCGAGACCACCATGCAGCTCGGAGGAGGTGGCCGACAGAGACGGCTACTCGAGATTCCGACTCCAAACAACCAGTCACGATGCTTGGTGCACAGAAACTGGATGGCAGAAAGAACAAGACATGATGGTACATATGACGGGAAACTTACGGCGCTTACTGTGACCTGTATAACGATTACTTTACTGTAAGACATCGATGTTTTGCACATGCTGCGCGTTGTTGTTATCGTTTTTTCGGCTTTTTTCTCGATTTTGCTTTTGCTATTCTGATATGATTCCATGCCAGGTGACCTCCTGTCATTCCGTTCATCGAACAAGGACAGGGTGAGCTTGTTGTCCGGGCCCATCAGCCAGGCCCATTTCGGTTGAGCGTTTGCAAGGCCTCTTTTGGTTCGGCCACGAAAAGTGGCAAAGAAAGCTCACAAGCGCAAAGGTCACTGTCATGATGTTCTCGGGTCGCGCCGATTGTTGCGGCCTGGCGTCAGATAATGGTGACCAGGGCCGTAGCCAGCCGGGGGCCCAGGGGGCCGTGGCCCCCCCCCCCGAAATGTTTTGGTTTGTACTAGATATAATCGTGTTGGAGTCAAGAAAGAAACGCAAACGCTCAAGAAAGATACGCAAACGCAACTCTATCATTTCCTTCGATGTAGTTTTATGTGTTTTTGTATTTATTTTCCCCGACAAAACACTTCTTCGCTTTCTGTTTCTTTGAAAATTTTGTATCACCAAAGTTTCTAGCTTTCCACACATCCATAAATGTGAAGATTACCTAAGTACCTCTATCTGCGGGTTGTGCAAGCACACTGGCTGCTGGCGGAAGGCAATAATCCAAAGACATTTGCCATGCTTTTGCAATTATTTGAATGGTTATATAAAAACACGAGTATTTACATTGAAATGTTTAAGAAGGGAAAAATATGAATATTTAAAATTTAAACAACAAAAATTTAAACAAAATTTAAAATTTATTAACAACGCACATGCCACCTTGCTTGTGGGGCTGTTATGTGGCAAGCAAGGTGGCATGTGGTTGTTGATTTATTGTTATTTTAAGCATCTTAGTTGTGATGTCGGAGGAAGTTCACGAAAATCACAAGAGATAGCCTAGTGGAAATTTGGCCATGGTTGACGAAGGTAACACAGAAAAGTCTGAATCTGGAATTAAAACCCGAAAATGAAGTGAAAATTTTAGAGTCCAGCTTTTGATGCGATTGCACTTGCGTGGTTGTTACTTGTTTGGACGTGTCGTGTTTGAAAAAAGAATTAAATTGCTCATTTGAAAAGACAACATTCAAAGACTGGTTTGATGTTGGCCATCTGTTCTGTGCAAACGGGGATTGTGGGGAAAATGCTCAGTTTTTAAAAAAAATTAAGCATTCTGAGCACCATTTTGAGTTCCATTTTTTCAAAATTTCTTCCCCTTCGGGGAGGGGGACACCCCTTCCCCGAACCCCTCCCCCGGCGTTGCGCTTCGCGCAACGCTTCGTCCAACGCAATTAATTCTTTGGCCCTCCCCGAAATAAATTCCTGGCTACGGCCCTGATGGTGACATGCGAATTTCCCAGGCATATGGATTGGCTACGGAGGCGACGTGAAGTGGACGGATCCTTCCTCAGATTTGAAAATCATGGAATATTTTGTCTGGGAATTGACGGAACGTTACGTCTACTCGCCTCCAGTCGTCTCCTTAGTTGAACTACAAATGCGCATTTCTTTCGTTGTGGCTGAATTCCTGATACTTTTTTTACAACATCGCATTTCTCCCTGACCGAGGTTCACATCCATTTTTGTCAGAAAACAAAGACCCATTCCACCTTGAGTTCTGATTGAGAACCGAATTATGATGACGGGACAAAGTGAAGTTTTTTTTAATTTCCCGAGCAAAAATTGACCACATCCAGTGCGACGCCTCTTCAACGCCCAGTACACAGAAGCAAGCACACACAACAACCAAATGATTACAAATGAGCAAAAAATCCAACAAATCAATTGATGGTTTTGAATGGCGTTAAACGATGCAATTTTTGCGACCAAAAGCTCGCAGCATGTGCACGACTAAAATAATGTACTGTATAAAAGCTAATTTTTCAAACAAACGCGTTTGTTTGTAAACACGCGCAAAGCTTTTGAAAAATCAATTTTGAAAAATCAAATTTTGAAAAATCTGAAGTCAACAAGACATGTCAAAAGGTTAAAGACGCAGTAAAAAAACGATAAGCAAAAAAAATTAAAATCATACGTGAAAGAAGTGAAAACATCAGATCAGTTCAGTGATTCAACAACAAAAAAAAAACGTGGTTACGCGGTGTTCGCTTGGCGGAAATGTTATCTGATAACAAATTTAGCGAGGAAACCAATGACAGCAGATAAACGTGCGCAAGCACCAGAATTATTGTTGGCCAACGAAATTGCAATGAAGGGCATTCCATTCCATTCACTGAAGCTGTGCGCGGGAAAAACTGTGGAAAAAAACTGGGATTGAAGTGCGCGAGAGGAATTCCCACCTGGATGTTGTAATGAGTCCTTCGAAGTGTCGGAATCGAAACGGAAAGTGATGGGATGTGCTTCGCGGGAAACGGAAAGATTTTATTCTGCAAGCGACTGAAGCCGCCGGACGAAGAACGTCAGCGGATGGACATCGCCCGGCCATTTTTGTCACTTACGCCAATGCAAAGAAAAAACGACTGGGTGTTTTGGAATTTTTGCTTTCCATTGACGTTCGTCGCCAATCCGCACAACGGAAGACACCCGTTGGATTCTCGTCGGATTCTGGACCAAGGACCAAATCTCACAAGCAAACGTCGCTTGCCGGCGCTGGGAGGATTAGTATGTGGAAACAGTACCTACTCGTAACGCAAGAAAAGATCTTGTAAAACTAAAAATATAGCTATGGTTGTCATGAGACTTTTGGAAGATGCTGAATATGTTTGATGTGCATGTGGCTATGTGGATCCTGTAATCCTGTACCTGTGACCCTGTACCTACTGTGTGGACGATTGTGCTTGTATCATGGGTTGTCAATGCGTAACGACATGGAGGTATACGTATCTTATCGTTCATCTCGTTGGACCATCGCAACCAAACATCCGTGCCCGTTTCAGACAAACAGCATATTCCAAAACGGATAAATGTGTTGCACAGAACTGCACGTAAATTTCGTCAGGAAATGAATAAAATGAATTGAAAAAAATCCGGTTGTAAAGCCCACATTTTGGAACTGAAGCGAGATCAGATCACGCGGATTTTTGTCGTGACAAGTTCGTGCGGAATGGTTCTGTTTTATTACAGGCTTTGGATACGATAACGAGAGAGATATGGAAGAACTGATGTCTGCATCTGAAAACCAAGCTGAAGAAAGCATCGATGCGGAGAAACCTCGCTTATTTGCTGGTGTGGTGTTTCTAAATCGACCAGAGGACACTCTTGAGCGGACAAACGGAAGCAAGGAAATCAAGGTAAGACATTCACGCGTAATGATCGATCATCGTCACTTTCCGCTTGGCAGGTGCATGCTTTCCTCAGGTCCGTTTCGAGACGAGACGAGAATCCTGACATTTTACATTTTTATTTATAGGAACAGCCAAATTTGACTGCATACTCATGCAGTGGTATAGGTGTCCGTTGGTACATTATACATCTCTGTAATGTTATGATAATGACTGTCGACCAAATATTGAAATTTTGGGTCAGAAATCGACAAAGCAAATAGTGCCACAGGAAGCGGATAAATCCTTCCTGCGGAAGCGGATAAAGCTTCTACCCAAACATTTCTGGTCACCTGGTTTGCTGAATGAAAGGACAAAATTGTTGACGTCCGATATGATATATTTTCAATTGTCTTTTATCTCAAAATCCGTGAAAATTGCGCAAATACAGATGAGAAAACAGTACAGCTGCGAGAAGATTACTTGTGCCATGAGTATATGCCTTTTTTTATCTTTCAGAGAATACCGTGAACATTGTGATGATTTCAGTTTCAAAAATGGTATTTTCACGAGGAAACCTATCTGTGTCAAATCAATGATGGGAGACCAATATTGATGGGTTCGAGGTTTCCCCAAAAATCCAAAAACAATATCACCATATGTGGTACAATTAATTTTCTCGCCACTGTACATCGGAACAACACAATTTTTTCAAATTTCGGAAATGTTGTGAAATCTGAGAAACGATTTTTACAATGGCAGAAAATAACGCAAGCCCAAACCATAGAAACAGAGGTGCGGCACGATGTGAGAAAACCGCATTCTGAAAAACGCGTAGGTATATTCATTCTCCGATATTCTCCGTAACGCATCATTGTAATGGAAGGGTGACGGTTGGCTGAATAAAGTACAAATTTCAAACAATGCTGCAGCAATTTATTCTGAAGGAAGGTGGATTGACGCCCATCTTTTTTCTCCATACATACGAATGTGCATGCACAGATGAACAAAATAAATCAGCCACAAATCCAAGGCATTAACCCTAAACAAAACAAAATTGCGCAGATGCCCAAAGCAAGAAAGAAACAGTAAAAAATATCAGTGAATGAAAGTGAGTGTGAAAGGACAAAAAATCAGCAATTCACATTTCCAAGAATACCTGCCTATCTAATTTTTTTCGATGTTCCTCAAGGAAACACATATCATGTCAGGGAGAAAGAGTTAAAATTATAACTAACTTAAGAATTAATTTCACAAATGATGCATTCCTCCCTTGAGGTATAGGTAAATAAAGTGCTAGAGGAATCAAAACGACTACCATTATGTAAAGTCCCGGTTGAAATGATATCCTGCGCGATTCCGTTTGGCAGTTTTTTGTTTGTGTGTATACGTTTTAGTAAACACCAGCTTGACGCACGTTCCCGCTATATCGCAATTCGCCAAATTTGCAATTTTGACAACAAACTCCGGAAAATGATAATCTGCAAATTTGTGTCAGTCGAGTAGCGGACAAGGCGATCGGTTGCTTTTAACTTTAATGCAAGGCATGGTGGTCGGAAGGTTCCTGATTTGAGCGGCTTCCGATCTAATCGAGTTCCACAGTTGCGGAATGGCCCGCAATCGGTCCTCATCTCATTGGTCGCTGCACCCAAGAGGATGTGTATGTAACATTGGACCCTGTGGAACCTTATGAACTTATGGGACCGTGTGGGACCGTGTGGGACCTTGTCAAAAATGCCACAACCAATCTGAGACCCCACGAGACCATATGGCACCTTATGGGACCTTGTAAATATATGATGCGATTTGATCTCATTGAGTGTCATCATTTACACGTGCGAAAGAACCAATCAACATATTTCCGTGACTTGGCCGCTTCAATGTCACATGGTTTCTATCGCCGAAATACAAGGACAGTGGACAAAGTGGAGAATATGGCAAGGCACCGAGGTTTGTGACATCGGGGTCTATCCCAATGGCATTGCAGGACAACTGGGAATGGAATCAAATATTTTAGTGCCGCTGGGAACGGAAATGTAGAAGGAAAGATATAAAAACGGAACCACGTTTCGTAGCATAGCAGAGTAAAATACTTTTTAAAGACCCAGTAGGGAGACGGGATCGGATGGAATGAGCTTTCGCTTTATCGCGTTGATCGATCAGGCCCATATCACAAGCGCCGATAAAAACATGAAAACAAAAAACGGCAGAATGCAAATGAATAGAATCAAAACGTCCGCAGCTGGTGAAACCGAGCCGGCAAGGCGGCTGCCCCACTTTTCAGAAAATTAGCGAAGAAAATTCACTTTTATTTGAGGATATTATTGCTGACTGGGGTGTACAGTATTGGAGGTTGAAGTTTGCGCCGCTTTTTATGGCTCATCTTTCATTTTTTGGAATTGTTGTGTATGGTGTTGCTTTGGTTTTTTCGGTCATAACCTGGCGTTTGCACGCTTTATTGACCTCGGGTGCTGAAAGATAGCTTTTTTGTCGGGTTGTTCGAAAAGACAGGGTGCCTCATACATCGCATCGCGGGCTGCAAACAGCCGAACCTGGAGTTTTTCGCTCCAGTCAGATTGAGCTGATTTTCTTGGGCAGGGTCAGGCTAAATGCCCGGCCCCTTGAAAAAGTGATTGAGGTAGTTTAATATTTCGTCCAACTGCCCTCATGTAATACGACTTCTGTCAGACGGCGGGGTATTGATGAAGTCAGGTTTCTGCGAAGTAGTTTTTCCTGTTTCGTAGTTGCAGGAAACGAGCACGAATAAGCAGCCACATTTGTTGTTCGTTTTGAGTAGCTCTCAAGGCGAAGTTGATGCCTTGACTGGTGAGACCCCATACATTCTCAATGGCGTTGAGGTCGGGCGATTTTGCGGGGAAATCGACTAGATGTATGGCAGGCTGGGCAGGGCAGTGGTTCCAGGCAAGATTGGCAGTGTGGGCGGGACCTTGGCTATAGAATATAATATGGTTGGTGATTCCGGAGCAAAACTGGTCCTCTTTGCCAAATTGAACAGCAAGAGAGACAAAAATTTTAAAAGAGAGCCGCGGGAGCAAAGAGCAGGCACGCGGCTCTCGGTGAGGTTCACGCGACGGGAATCGGGTCAAGCTCAGCTCGGATCAGTGCTTGCCAGAGCATGCTGCCTGAGAGCACGAGTGCTGTCAAATGAAGAGTGCGGATTTTGAATGTGAGGAAAGTGTAAATATGTTTGCCTGATTTTTGAAAATGTCGAACCTTGCAGTTGCAAATTGCGGAAACTACAGCCGCAAGACGAAAGGTAATAAGGCTAAAAAAATCACTGTTTTCCAAAAGACAGCGAAGCCCAGTTGAAGTGGGTTTCGAAGTGAAACATGCCGACAAGCTTTCCGTTGGGAATGCCCGCATTTGTTCAGAACACTTTCAGAAATCCTGCCAACAGGGGTTCTGCCCCTTGGAATCGAGCGTGGGCTCCGACCCAACTCAAATTATTGGCTGTTGCGAGGCTCCGCCACACGGACCCCCACGAGATTTTGGCCGGTTGCCTGGCCCAGATCCTTCCCTGAAAACTGCAACCCTGCGAAAACCTGAAATGATGCTTCAGTTTGGCGTGAGGTGGCCATGAAACAGGCAAACCAATCAAGCAATTGCGAATATCCCGTTTCTTTTCACGGAGGTTCCAATCTTTCACTCAACAAGCTTTGTTGCAATCTGACGCTTTTTATCTTTCGCTGAAAAAAAAAATAAAAAATCAGGTTAGGAGGCAATTTAAAGGGAGACACGTGTGCAAAAAGTAATTCATCACTTTTTCACAAAATCTGTGCCAGCAGAAGCTCTGCGTCCAAACGTACGCACACCTAAAAAAGCACGCCATTGTTTTCGACATAGTTTTGAAAAACACACAGCAATCCTCCATTCTAATTGGTGCTTTGGAAAAAGAGTTCAGAAAATTCATTGTAAACATCCCTTACAAAACCATCCCCTCTCTTTGGTCCTTGGAGGGCTGGGAAATGAAGTCAGATCAAAATTCAACATGAGCGACATCCTGACATCTCGACTAAATCAGGACGCCCTTGAAAACCTTTTCTCTCAAATAAGAGGGATGGGCAAGGGATATGATCAGCCGACGCCAGTGGATTTCAAAAGAAGGTTGAAATCCCTGATCATGTCTGGTTCCAAGGGTCCAATGCCTTCTGGATCTGCCCCTGTGAAAACCGTCAGCGAGCATCTGGAATTGTTGACCCCTTCCCTGTTCAAAGGTCTTCTACTTCCCAGTGATACACCTGCTGACCCTGACTTCGTCGAAGCTTCTGACTGCCCTGAAATTTGCCAAGTCAACGGCAATGGGTGGGAAAATTGCAGATAATGATAACCAATAGGAATTTGGACAGTGTTTGATAACTCAACACGAGCGACAAGCCCTAGAATATGTTGCAGGATATTGTGCACGTGCACAAAATGAAGGTCTTGCAGTTCCTGTGGAGGCGTCGAATGAATCATCTGAATACGACACATTGCTGAATACAATATCACGAGGGTGCTTGCTGAAACCCACACCTGAGTGGCAGGAAATCGCTCACAAGTGCAATGAATTCTTTTAAAATATGCATGGCTCAAAAATTTCGGACAAAAGTGATGTCATCAAAAGCTTTCAATCAATGATTTCGAGTTCATTCCCAAGTGTTCCTGAAAAAGTGATGAGGAGGTTTGCGAGAACAAGAACATTTATACGAATTGCGTATCTCAACAGCACCATTGCGAGTCACCGTCGAAATTCAAAGAAGAACAAACAGTGGCGAAAAATCTCAACTTTGATGGAGTCAACGACAAAGGCAACATGAAGGATTTGGCGTCAGCAATTGAAACCACAGGAAATCGAAGGCAAGCAGAACTTAAAACAATGTTGCATATGATTCAATTGCTGCGTGATGCATAACCAATGTCAAGCAAAAAGGAGAAGAAAATCGTTTATGTGTGGGCCTCTCATTGCGGTGCGATGCCTTTTCTGCTGCATGCTCCCGCGGCAGCGCCATGTTTGTCATCACGCGCGAACTGAGCAGAACGAGAGAGACCACTCCGGAATGGCCAACCATATTATATTCTATAGCCAAGGGCGGGACAGGAACCGGGCTTGGAAAAAGGCGTCGTCAATTATACAGTCATTTGCATGCCACCCTGTGCGCAATTCGCCTTCGCTAACGCAGAATGAGCAGCATGAGCAGGTGAGATAAGATCCGTTTTTCTGCTAAATTAGCCTGACAAAAAATAAAGGAATGAAACTCTCATCCCAACCGCTAGGTGAAGCCTGGATTGCATTGAGCTACATCTCTCATGCGATTAACACAAACAGAGAGCTCATACTTCAAGCCACACAGGTGTACACCCTAGTCGTCAATGATATCCTCCACTAAAAGTGAATTGACTTCATTGCATTTCTGAAAAGTGGGGCAGCCGTCTTGCCAGCTCGGTTTTTCGTTGCTGGTCATTTTGGTTGACTATTTTATTGCGGCCTACCGTTTTTTGTTATCATGTTTTGATCGGCGCGGGTGATATTGGCCTGCAGCCAACGACATAAAGCGATAGCTTGTTCCTTCCCGATCTCGTCGCCCAACTGGGTCATCAAAGAGTGTCTTTCTGTGCTATTTCAGGAAACGTGGGTCCGTCTTTGCAAAATGATTTATGCTTGTCTTTCAGGATTTCCGTTCCCAGCCCAGCGGCATTAAAATATTGGATCCCATTCCTAGTTGTCCCGCAATAGCCATTGGGATAGACCCTGTGCCCACAAACCTCGGGGCCTTGCCATATTCTTCACTTTGTCCAGTGTCCTTGTATTTGGGCGACAGAAACCAGTCTGTTTGGCCAAGTCACGGAAATATGTCGATCGGTTTTTTCGCAGGTGGTAATTGATGACACTCAATGAGATCAAATCGCATAAGGTCCCATAAGGTGCCATATGGTCTGTTGGGGTCTCAGATCGGCTGTGTCGTTTTTGACAAGGTCCTCACGGTCCCATAAGGTCCTAATGTCCCACAGGGTCCAATGTTACATACACGTCCTCTTGGGTGCAGCGAGCAATGAGATGAGGACCGACTGCGGGTCATTCCGCAACCGTGGCACTGTATGAGACGGTGGCCGCTCCAATCACGGACTTTCCGACCACCATGCTGTTCTGTAAAGTTGAAATCAATCGATTGCCTTGGCGTCGCGGCATTGTCCGCTTCTCGGTTGATACAAATTTGCAGATTTGAATTTTGCGGAGTTTGTTGTCAAGGTGGCAAATTGCAAATGCGGAAACGTGCGTCGAGCTGGTATTTACCAAAACCCATACACACAAACAAAAAACTGCCAAACGGAATCTCGCAGGATATCATTTCAGCCAGGGCTTTACGTAGGTGGCATATTTTGTTTTTTTTTACATCTGGCGAAGCGAGGCCAGTTTTAACAAATAAGCAAGCCATCAACAAAAGCCACACGTCAAAAGTCTTGTCAATCACATTTTCACAATTAATCACATGCACGGATTCCTGTCGTTGTCGGGTGGTGGTGGTCTCCGATCATCCGTACTGGCCTCCACATTGAAGCAAAGTCAAACAGAAAAATTTTCGATGCTGGAAATGGCCAAAGGAATGAGCGCAAGCAAACGGTGTAACAATGGTAGTATTTCAAAAATAAAATCTCCTACATATGAAAGATGATAATTTGGTTCGTGATCACCTCCCTCCGCCTGACTATTCGTCATTTTTTGGTTTGTTTTCGTTCGGCCAACAACAACAACAACACACACATTTCGACAGATCAACTCGAAGCGCAGTCGAAACAGCCTTTGTGGTGAACTTGCCGCCCCTCACCTTCCAACAATGCTTGGTCAGTCACCGCGTCCGATTGAGCCGAATTTTAAAAAATCGGAGCAGTTGTGTTGACCTTGGCGACAAAAGGAAAGGACAAAGACGGCGGATTTTGTCTTGGGCTGAAACAATTCTTTTTTTCGTCTTTGTCCTCTCCTGCCCCTCCCGCCTGTTGCGTTCCGGGGTTTTTGAAGGGAAAAGGAAAAAGGGACAGAGAAAATTGAATGGTCGTGTGTGTGTGTGTCAAAGCCTTTGAGTTGGTCTTGCCGCCCCGCACTCCCTCACTCCGCAGCAATGCCGTGTGTCTGATCGCTTCTGGCCGAATTCAAAACTGATCATTGCTCAAAGAATCAAAACAAACCAAAAGGAGTTTGGGGCACCTCGCACGGAAAGCTGGGTCCATACGACGCGAAATTCACGCGCGAGTCCAATCGTGCCCTCAAAACAAAAGTGTCTTCTTCAGCATGAAGCGACGAAAGAGAATGCCATTGCCACGCCACTTCTGAAAACCCCATCCTCCACGCCGAATTCCTTTCCATTCACAGGATGAGTTTCACCCGGCCATGCTCCCGCGAATTCGGTGAACTGACACTTCAGATGCATCCCACGTATCTGACGCATCCGATCCGACGCTTCCAATGCGTCCGAAGCGGCCAATCGTCTGCCCAAACTGGCATCGGAAGAATCGGCAGAGAACTTCGGAGGAATCAGAAACATCGGTTGCATCCGAAAGAAGCAAAGAATGCATCCGAAGCATTGGGTGGGGCAGGTATATTTCGGGGGTAGCGACAATTCGGGGGTCACCACCCCCGAAATCTAAAAATGTATCAATATCTGACAACCCCCCGGGGGCTTATTTCGAAATGAGTACGCGTTTGGGCCCTTTTCCATCGAACTCCGTGTTAAAGTCCCGACACTCCAAAAACGGGAAAAACAGCAGAAACAATGGAAAAAGGTTTCGTTAGGTCAGGCTAGGTCTGGTTAGGGGAGGTTAGGTTTGTTGGACAGGTTAGGTTTTGTTAGAGTAGCTTTATTTTTCACTTTTTTGACACGCGCAAAATCGGTATAGGCCCAAACGCGTACTCATTTCTTAAATTCGCCCCCGGGGGGTTGTTTTCGTAGATATTCATGCGTTTTTACCTCAAAGCAAAGAAGACCGTTTTAAGCAGATTTGCCCTCCCTCTAATTTCTATTTGTCGTGTATGGAGTCCTTTCATTCTCAAACTCAATGAAAAAAATAATGAATCATCGAAAAAGAAATGCTTGGCTCCGATTGCGCTGTCTCCAACTTTCACCGTTCTCGCAGGTCACCCCTCACCCTGTCCTCTCCCGGCCGCGGACAGTGGCGAGAAAATTAATTGCACCATTGTCACATTGTCCGGATTTTCGCGGGAAAGATCTGGAGCCGATGGAATCGACATTTGTGTTGCTGTCATTGATTTGACGAAAAATCCAGGTTCCTAACCTGGATTTTTACCGTAACATACAACCGTCCTGTCCGTGCATCTTTTATTACCAATACCAAATATTTACGCTGTTCTATTGTCAAAAAATAAAGTTCACATGTCCCCTGAAAGGATCGTTTTTGGTACTTCGAAACTACGGTATTCGAGCCCACGCCGGCCTCATTAAGGGACTGTCCATCTCGTAATCACGTCACTTGACGAACTGACTCAGAACGTCTGCAATACACTCAAAACAGCGACTTTTATACGCAGAAAAACTCAAAGGCAAATACTGGTCGTGTTAAATCTGACTCAAGGTCAGGAAGCAAATTTTTTTTATGAAGGACTCAACCTCAAGGTCAGATTTATTACAAAGTGGATAGGAGAGACTGGATTGCATTAATTTATATGAATTGGAAATACCAGGAAGCAAAAGAGAACTTGACCATTGAAGTTGGTTGCATCGCGCATGGAGCAATTTATTGTTTGATATTAATTACACGAAAGTAAATTGTTTTTTTTTTGAAAATTGTTGAATATTGTTGGAAATAGGACTTTACCACGTAACTGTGTCCAAAGTCATTCGTAAATGCAGGAACCTGGTCGCAGTCTGTCTGGATTGAAGAGCAATCGGCGCAAATCGGTGCTGGGCTATATGATACATCGTTGAGATAGGCCGAAATCGCTTTCGGCAAAAGAAATGTGGTATAGAAAAAGAGGTCGTGTTACTCAGACTGAATGGGTCGTTGGAGAATCAGATAGTGAGAAGAAACGTGTCTTTGTGGATGTGGCTCATAGGATCGAAACTCGATGACCCTGTGCCATTTGTTCCAAAAATGTGTTGCACCAGGAAGAACAATTATTACCGGCTGGAAGGGGTATATAACAACCTAAACGATCTGTGTTATAGTTCACACAGGACAACGACAATATTCAGTTATATTCGTCGAACCACATAGCTACAGCGGGCACACACGGACAATAGAGTCCATCTGGTCAAAGATGAAACGCAACCGCATATAAATAAATAAAAAAAAAAAACAATAAAAACTGCTAAAAACAAACACTGTTTTTTTTTATTTTGTACCATGCGTGACCTTGCCTCATCCAATAAATAAAAACGCCAGTACACCCAGTACCTTCGAACCTTAACAAAGGGTTCGCCATTGTCCCCTG
The DNA here is from genome assembly GCA_030068105.1 of Sinentomon sp. SZTP_YWyxl. Lineage (NCBI taxonomy): Eukaryota > Metazoa > Arthropoda > Protura > Sinentomata > Sinentomidae > Sinentomon > Sinentomon sp. SZTP_YWyxl. Next base: position 4,873 of record JASGXE010010570.1, on the reverse strand, counting down.
TCATTACAAGGTTCTCGATTGTTCCCCATTTCAACCCGAGACAGCGCAGGGGACAATCTAGAACTCGGGTTCTGGATTCTCCCTTGATTGTCAGCCCCCTCCGTTTTTCAAGTTTTGCATGCAAGAACAAACAAAGCAAAACTAATGTCAACCTGAAAAAAACAAAACACAAATTATGCCATCACGAGAAAAATCAACCTGGAAAGAGAAGAGAAGGTAAAATATTTGGCAGGTAAAGCAACCACCTGACATCGAGCAAACATGTGAAGTTTATACAGAATAAATAAAATGGTACCGACAAAGTTATTCGGATAAACAAAAAGACATAGATCTCATACCTGAAACAAAGAAGAAGAAAAAATTGAACTGGCAAAAAGTGCATTTATTGAAACAGAACACAAAGACAAATTTCGCTTTGGAAAATCAGAAATTGAAAAGTTGGAGTCTGGTTCCTCCTAGGAGTAGGTATCTCATAAACAATTTCTGAATCAGTACGTTGTAGATTTTCAGCTCTTCATTCATGTAATTCGAGTAGCTTGCAATGTCACGCGATTTTAATCCCTTTTCGACAGAAACGGAAATACAATGTCTGCTTTTTCAGGTTTGCCAAGCTGAGCAATCGATTTTTCTCGAGATTCCCGTTGAATTTTCTCTCCTCATATTTTCGAGCTAAAAAGAAGCAAATTTCCCGTGTTATTGGCGATTGATATACGGAGCCATTCTGATTATACCCGGGCCATAGGAGATTTTTTCAGACTTTTTTAGGCACGGGGCAATGTAATTCCCCATTTCGTATGCGCCGCAAAACACATTACATGACGGAATGCATTTAACGGCGTTTATTAGATGGGGAATAACATTGCCCCGTTCTTCAAAAGTGTGACAAAAATTTAATATGTCCGGGTGTTCTGGATGGCTCAGTGGATACATGCAACAGTGGTCCAATGCGAGAATTCATTGTTTATTACCCACAATCTAATTGAAGATCCAATCTTGACAGCTCATTTCCCATTTCACACTTTTTTTTATCCATTTTGCATTTTTATGCCTTTTTATGCATTTTTATGCATTTTTGCATTTTTTTGCATTTTTGCATTTTTTCAATGCATTTTTGCATTTTTTTAATGCATTTTTCATGCATTTTTTCTGCATGTTTCCATTTTTTTCGCACATCCATCATTTTTTATTCGATTGCCGCAGTACAAGCTCCGATTCGAGGGAATGACTCGTGCCAAACTGCCAGTCAATGTGATTGGTCTTTCGAGGAAATGGCTGACAGAACTAAACTATTCGCCAATGACAGCAAGAGCACCCGGCAAGTCGAATTTGGATAAAGGGGTCGAACCTTGTTAGTATAGATACATCATACGAGTACGAGTATGTCTATTGCAATTATTCGTATTCCCGTTTTGCAAATGCTTTCGAATTGTTGATAAGTTGCTTGTTTTTTGTCGTGTTTGATTTGACTCGAGTCAAATCAAACCGACATCATCAACCGGTACCTATCTCAGATCTGAGATACCGATGATGCAACAGCGACCATCAATCATCTGAGTTCCAGCCAAACATTAAAGACGAGTATACTAGACATGACAAGTCTAGAACAATTCCGATAAATTTAAAAATTTGGGTGGATGATCTGCGTGAAAAATAAGACCAGTTCCTCGGCAAGTTTTGTGATATGTGTTGCATAGCTGCAGGGGCAACTTCGCAGGGGCAAAAACGTTCGCACGTATGGCTTAGGTGTATTGCGGGTTTGCATACGCTTTCAGGGGCGCAGACCTTTCGCAGAAGCACCGCGTTTCCACCGCGTCGCGCAGCAGGGCCATGCCAGTGCGCGTGTGAGCCCCGAGCATTCCCTTCAGTGGAGCGCGCCCGGCCGCCTAGACCACACCCCTTCAGCGCCAACGCTATGTGACGCAATCAAAGGCGCAATTAACGCGATCATCGGACGTTCCGGACATTCCTTCAGCCTGCGATAAAGGGTTTAGTGTGTAAACAGTTCAGGGTGATTCAAAAATTTGCGTTTGAATTTCGAACAAAATACTTGTTCGTCACCTTTACATCTCGACTCATTGCCAAAATGTGAAGGTGCAGCCCATTTCCACACCACGTATTGACGTAGGGCTGGTGGCGCATTTTTTTTTTGTGGTATCCCCAATAGGTAAATCCACGTCCCGACGACAATAAAGCTTGTACGCCGGAAAAATATTTGCGTTGTTCAGCATCTGCTCCCCTTGCAGCCCCGTCGTCTCCATGGTCTCGAGATCTTACCCTGGGGAAACTAAAACATATCGAGCTCTGCTCTCACTGCGAATTATTTCACATGGATGGCAATTAAAATTGATGGGTAAGACCAGCGACCTGAGGGCACAACACTCGACGACTTCATTTTTTTTTGTATTTTTATTTTTTTTTATTTTTTATTTGATTTTTATTTTTTATTTTGCCCAAAAAGAAAAGAAAAAGAAAATGCCACAATTTTATCCACACTCCCCGACATCTACAAAAACTCACAAACTCAAAAACCACAACAATGAAACACATGTTTGGAACGACGATCATTACAGTTCGAGCGTTGCTCTCCAGAGCAGGATCCCAGCATCAGTTGGATCTGAAGCTCTATACCATCGAAAAGACCAAAAGGTCTGTTCGCAACAGTCAAGACAATGCATTGCAACTCTCCGTGGGAGGTGTTCAAGGATAGCCGTGGATGCGAATAAAGAAAACGAAAGTTTCCAAGACCCGTCCGACCCACATCGGTACGAGTCCGGAATGCGTATCCGCATGTTGTCCATCATTTTTGTGGAATACATATTCAAAATTCCAGCGATCAGAGATCGCTCTATGGTAATTGCTCGGCGTGCACGCAGGTATAATGTGACCGTGAATACACCCATAAGGTGCGGCGCAGTATGGCCACGGGTCATGGTCCACACTGTACGAGCTCCACGGTCACCACTCCCCTATGTGAATACGCCAATTACGTGGCGCTCTGCACGTCACACATGACTGGGTTCTTCAGGGGAATTACTGCGTGCACGCTTTGAAGCGCATTTAAATTTCGCTTCATTTCAATTCATTTAAGCCTTCAAGGCATATGACTCATTGGTCATCTCTCTGTATCCACATATATGCGGAATACGCCTCGGATACAATCAAATAAAAACATCCAACGGCTTGGGGAAATGGAGAAAGTTGCAGGCACGTCTTTTACTCGCAGAGCATCTTTGAAATGAGCTCGGCATCGGCCGAGCAAGTTGCGAGTAGACTGTATGCGTTAAAAACACAATAGTGTTTTTCCAAGTTCATCTGTTCAAAAAATATTCTCAAGATATCCTTCATGTACCCCCACTCGTTTATGAATACGAGCACTCTGCTCGCCGTTCCAAACGTGCGATGCAACCCGCACCTGTACTTTTTCAGCTTGGCGCAAAATGTCATCACAGCGTGTGCCATGTTATCAAAAGATTGCTTCTCTGCAATCAATAATTTGACATGGTCATCTGTGTACTTATGTATCTTCCAAGTACATTAACCATTTCGGTCTCCAGAAAGAAAATTCCCTTGTCTGTGTAAAATCCATTCTTGCTCTCCCAAATGTACATTCCAGGTCCTCTCTCGTAATTAAATGAAAATTCAAAAACAAAGTCGCGGTGCCCATCGGTCTTTTCAACAGAACCTTCAAATTTTTCACCAATCAACTTTACTGCTTCCGGCAAAAATTCCCTGATCACTTTGTATCCCTCGTGATCCAAAATCAAAATCGATGTTTCCGCAAACTTGCGGTTGCATGTTTCGTAAGGGTCTTCATCACCCTGCTCTGCAACAAACATAATATGAGGCTGGAAGTCAAGTTCGGTCTTTGAACCGTTTTTGGCCGTGACTGCAACAGTCACACCAGACCCCAAATCCCAAAACTTTCTCACTGGCAAATTCCTGCGAAATGTCTTCCTCTTGGGTCCCACATTCACCTCTTGCTTTCCGCTCGTACTTGGCTGTGGCTCGAAAACCTTAATAATTTGTACGTCATCCGAGCTGTCGCTATCGGAATGGGGATCCCCAGCCACAATCCTCAACTTGGGTGTTGGTGCCATTCTACCAAAATCACAAAGTTAAAATCAGGATGCTGAACAATACAAAATAGATTCCGTCAAATGGAAGCAAAAGCTTCAATAAACCTTTGCAAAAGGTTTCTCTGGTAGAGTCCGACGGCCGATTATTAAACGGCTCGAAGCAAATGCTTCACAAAAATCTCTTAACAAAAAACTAAAGAGGCCACCAAACTATTCTACACTGAATATCTGAACGAATCACTAATCACAAAATACGGAATCACTAATCGCAGACAGAGAGTGAGGAGCACCACAAAACACGTCCGCACGGCACGAGAGCTGAATCACGACTGAGCAATTTTGCTCGCACAGAGGGCCCACTTCACCTCGGTCTTACATTGAGCAAGAAAAGAGCCAAAGGAAACAAAAAATATGGGAGAATACAAATGTACAGGGCATTACAGAATATTTAACCGATATTAAAAATTATTGTTCCATAGATACAGATACTGAAAATCCAGAAAGCATCCAGTTGAGGAACTTTTGGCATTTCGATGCAGCGCAATCGATTTTCAAATGAGGAACTTCTGTATGTACAAAACAATTGCACGATGGAAAAGCAATGTCCTCTACTTTAGGACACCCAACCGATTCCAAATCGGTGACTATGACACCAGGCAACATGGCCGCTAAAAATTTACACTTTTCTGTGCCCGGCAAACACGACGGGTTCTCGTTGGTCATTGCTAATGTAGCCTTGCGCAAAATGGCCGTCAAATTAAAATATGGAACATGGCCGTCGCGCCAGTCCATGCCGT
>JASGXE010010569.1:0-15367 GCA_030068105.1 Sinentomon sp. SZTP_YWyxl | reverse complement strand
CGAAGCCTTGATTAAGATCCCCCCGCTTTTTGCTGAAAACTTTCAGAACCGAAGAGCCACTCATGATTTTCAATTCCGCAACCACTAAACAAATCCAATATTTTTCTAAATTCATTTTTCCCCAGATCACTTAAGGATTGGAATGCCCAACCTAGAGACCAGCACTTCCTTCAAGCAATCACATCGCATGGGGTCGCCCCTCGCCACCTTGACGACTAACCTCTTTTTTTTTGTGTTACGAAGGTCACTCCAAAAGGAATGCAAGTTGGCACATTGTGCGGGAACCCCACGTGCGATTTAAGTAATTTTTTGTTCATTTGTAAATTGATCTTTGATAGACATTTGAGCAGAAGAAGACCTGTGTCAGTCTTCTGGTACTCACTGTGCAAGCACTTGAATTTGATGTCTCGGGTGCTCTGAAGGAAAATCATGGATTTTTCAAATGAGACAAAACCAATCGGAACAATTCACTGCATATCCCTGTCTTGAATGTGAAACCACACTCCTGGCGCTTTGGAAGCAGCACATGCTGGCCAGTTGCCCTCATTTCCCATTGTTGCCTGAAGAATTAAACAATTTTCCTGTGGTACAGAGTGTTTCAAAAATGACCCTCGCTCTCGAGAAAAAATATCAGGTTATGAACGAGCGAAATATTGATGGTGTACAAAAGCAGTTGCAGATGACAACGTGTCAACTGCAAATGATTTAGCCCAAAACAACCTTCTTTATACTCGTTTAATTTTAAACATTCTTGTATGACAGCGTTTTTCTAAACATTCTCATCAGAATAGCTCATGCGGCTCTCAGAATCCTTGAAAAGTGCGCTCATTGAAAATTTGACATCACATAAAATCCAGAAAATTTAGGTCACCGGTCACCCAGCAATAGAGAAAGATGGTTTCTTGTGAGACATTCACAGGCACATCTGAGTTCACCTTGTGCAGTTTTTTCTTTTTCTAAATATCAAACTGGTAATGGTATGACTGCAATTTTACGAAACCAACCCTTGTCAAAATCACACAATTCAGATGTAAAAGAGAGCCCACTTTAGAGCAACGTGGGGCTTCAAGCAGTCGCATAAAAAAGGTGGAAATTTGCATCGATATCAGGGAAGAATGCTCCTAGTGATTTTTTCAAGTGCATTTGATCAAAGTTGTGCCCAACAAATTTAAGGAGCAACTTGCATTTCTTTTGGAGTGACCCACGTACGTTATCCGCACTACTTCTTGCTCATAATTCTCACTTGTTCGCATCTTCCTTTGCAACGAATGTTTGTGTTGTCAAATTCTTTGTCTGGTGTAAATCGCCTGTAAATATCGTTTCTAACACATTTGCACGTCATTATAGCAAATAAAATGGGAAAAAATAAAATATCTCCACGATGACTATCTTTATGACTCCGACAATGTACCACTGCTCCATGCCGCACAAACCGTGATTGTGCACGCTTCCTTTATTTTACAAAACTTTACCAAGTAACTCGGCATTACTCCGTGTTGCATAAAAGATGGACAACTGAAACGTAACGCAATGTTCAACGCAATGTTAAACACCAGTGCAACAAGATCCCATCAGATTAAGCATCCTCCCTTACAATCCGGTGTTTTTTGAAGATATGCAGAAATATCTTCTCTTGTTTTCCAGTCTTTTAGGCTCAAAACTGATGCAGCAGGAGCCTACTAAAACCGCGTCAGATTGACAACACTGGTTTACTACGTGTCACGCGATTACCGCATGGAAAAGTTGTTGGCAACATGATGTTGCTACTGAAATGGGATTGCAACGCGAAACACTTCACCGCACGGGAAAACAAATGAGACATGCCACTACGCCTGAAAACAAACTGCTATGCAACACGCAAAACGGCAAAAAATGCAGATTGCATAACGCTTGAAATAGTTAGGCGCAATAATGTCAATCGAAGATATTCCTGGACTCTGTTGACAAGATCGAATTTTCTCGTCATCCTTTCAAAACAGTTTGAAAATCGTACGACTGCCTTTGCGGCGTGCTTTACACGCATTTATTGACAAAAGAGGCCAACGTATTAATTACTTCCATTGGAATGTTTCATTGTATTTTTCTTCGAAAGAAGTACCGTCAGAACGGTTGGTCAGATTTTTGTCGTGGGTAACATTTATAAAGCTCTTTGGGTCTGTCTAGCACAAAATTGAATTAAAAAATGGACACTTTTACATTAGAACAATAACCTCAATCCGTTGTTTGAGATAACAATGTAAACGACTGGCTCTTCTCTGACAGTGTTGTCACAAAGGTTGAAGTTCACATTTTATGAAATGGGTTGCAGCCCCCATGAGCACAGGGGAAAAACAAGTCCCAAATCCGAATTTTTAGAATTAGTTTTAAACTAATTTCCTGTCATTCGTTTGTGACTTTTGACATAATAAGAATATTGGAACGTGTATTGTTTCGAAATTGTTAGTGGTTATTTCGTTGTTTCTTTTTTTCGTCCTGTTCCACTGTATTTTTCTTCATCTTCAGTCATTGACGAGTTAGGTTCGATCTCGAAAAGTTAGCCGAGTTGTAGCACCAAGCAATGTAAGCTGGTTATGATTTTCGTTTTGGAGCACCCTGCATGTTGTTATGATATTGAGCAGAAAATAGCCGAAGTGGAAGTCTGCCGCAATGGGCAAAAGCAAAATATGGATTCGATTCAGGGGGATGAGGGCAGGTCGCTGCAAGAGATGCCGCAATAGGAAAATAAGAATTTTAAACGATTTCGAACCTGAACTGACAGCAATCGAAAAAAAACTTGATGCATTACCTGCTTGGTCGCTCGGCAGTGCAGGAACATTTAAATTTTCGAAAGTTTTATGTTGTTGGCTTCCGGCTAGTGTTCTGGCTCGAAATACCATTGTGAAGTGTCGCACTGTTTGAAGTTGATCCGTCGGCGAAGTGAGTTGAAACTCTAGATATTGTCCGTCAATTGTTATCTAAAGATGGAAATCTTTAGATTACAGTCCCTGAAAACAATCTGAATCGGAGGTAGAGTATTGATCAAAATTTTGTGAAAATGAGATTGTGCTTGGTGGAATTTTGACAGCAAGGCTTTCGGCTTCAGCAAGAGAAAGGTTTTATTTTCAGAGCCGCTTTTCAAGCAAAGTGTGCCCTAACCTGTCGTGTCAAAGATAAGCTGCAGCTGTCTTTCCTCGCAAAAATGTTGAAGGGATATTCTCATATAGAAATTCCTGATTTTCTTGAAAGGCGATCTCTCCATCAGTACCATTCAAAATCCCATTAATCAAATCTAACACTTTTCTCTTTTCCTTCTTCCCAAAAGAACATTAAAGTCGTGGAACGCCCTACCAAGCGAGTCACCTCTCTTAAAATGTATGGCCGCTTCTGGTAAAGGAACTTCTCTTCCTTCATAGCTCACATAGCCTTTGTGGTGAGGATGTTCGGCTAATTGAGTCTCATTTGACTGTACGTCCCTGTCTGCAGCGTTTCTTTACACGAAATCACTTACATCATGACTTATATCTTTCATTCTTTTTTTCCTCCCTGCTTATGTCATTAATTCATTGTATTTACCGCACTCGCTTCTTTGCTCGTTATAATTATGTATTTGCAACAAACTAGCAAATTAAAATTGATTGATTGATTTCTGCAGTGTCAAGGAACATTTACGAAATAATAGTTGTGAGTCTCGATCAATTGGGAATGGCCTGGGATGAGCCAAAAAGAGAAATTAATTGGGTCTCCATAAACTTTTGTGAAAAATGAGTCCTCAGGAGGAAAGTAGCCTGTCAATTTGGTTCAAAAGACGTTGAATTTCTTTGAATTCGAAAAGAGGACAAGTGTTCATGCACCGCAAGGTTTTCCATTTTGTTCCTCGTTTTCAGTTTCAAGTTCAGGAATTTCTCGGCTTTTGAAATTTTAGCCAAATAAAATTAAAAGTTTGCCAGAATTAAAAAGCATTCAATTAATTGATGAACACAAAATTGAAGAATTAAGATTACAAAATAAAGAAAGTATAAAAACTAAATTAAAAACAAAATAAAAAATAAGCTGGAATAAAATAAATTAATTTTTATAAATCACTATCCCTGGCAAGCTGGAAGTTATGGTGCCGACGGGGGCTGGAATTGGGACCCCAGAGTTGCAGAAAGCACAATATAGCCAAAAACCATTTTTGAACAGCGAAAATAAAAAGGGAGAAGCTTCAGCAGAATTTAGGAGTCGAAAATTATGGTTATAATCTCGTATATCCTTCTGTTCTTCAGAGAAATGTCCACAAAAACTCTATCGCACTTTTCTGTGTTCAGAAATCATTTCGCTCCAAAATCGAAAAATGAAGTTGAATCTGCTACAATGGCATCGATCTAAATAATTAAAATCTTAGAAATTAAAATACCGCGTTGCCTTCGAAATTCCCTGTATTTTCGAGTTTGGATCCTCATTTGCATTGGAGCTGTTTTTGGCTTACGGAACCCAATTCTTTTCAATTGTTCCCATTTGAAGCTCATATTTTTATTTTCATTTTTATTTGATTCAGTTTAAATTCGCACTGATTTTTGAATTATTGCGTTACTCAAATGGTGAGGATTGAAATATTGAATAAGGCAGTTCAAAATTATTTAAAACACTTTGCTTTTTCGCACGTCTTAAATATTTATTACCAAAACCATACAATATTTTCACGCTTTGTATCAAACTCTCTCACCCGCAGAAAAAAATCAAAAAAAGAATCTTCTCTCGCAAACATTGAAAATCAGAACTTCATTATTTACAACAAAGAGAATATTCATTGCTTTTAAAACGGACGCTGTTCATAGAAATAAAAATTCCTGGTCGGATCCCAGGACCCAGAAAGTTCTCGAAAGTTCTCTGTTGCCATGCGGCAAATGTCGACCAATTAGGAGCCGAGCTTTTGGCGAGCCTGCGCAGGGGGGTAAAAAAGGCTTTTCGCGCCGATTTTTGACCTCATTTGAGTGAAATTGCTTGAAAGAGGAAGAGTGCGCTCCGAGTGATAAGCTTTCTGTTGTTGCCGATTTGTTGTCGTACGCGAATTTTGAAAGCTGAAACAGTGACCTGAGACGTTGCGTGACCTTCTGAGAGACGAAATTCGTTTTGAAGGTTGTGATTTGTTTGGTTTTCTTTATTTTTGTTTGGTTTTTGTCTGATTTCTTCTGTTTCTTGGTAATTTTCTTTGATTTTTCCTCGTTTTCTTTGCGCTTTTCTTTGATTTTCTTGAAAATGTCGTCGACTTTCTTACGATGCATTTTCTTTTTGTTTGTTGTGCTTTTTTCTGGTTTTGTTGGTGTGAGTTCTGAGTCGACGACTGCTCTTCCTGGACGTTCCAGATGTGCTCCGTATCCGCCTCATTCCGACTCCCACCTGGCCATCTTCAAGAAGAGTGGTGAGATGCAAGAAGTGAACCTGGCAGAAGTTGAGGGCTCGTGGGATGGAGCAAGAATATTCAGCTTGATCGTTGTTGTCTTCATTCTGCTGTTGATTGCTGTTGGGATGATGATCGTTTACCGTGAGAAGATTTCTTCGTGGATTGGGAAATGCCTGTCCAAGAGATGCGCAAAAGTGGATGGCTTGGATGAAGTGGTTGTCGTGTAGTGGGCTGAGAAGTGCTTCTGCTTTCTAGAGATGAACTAGTTGTTGTTGTGACTTTTATTTCTACCTGTGCCTAATTCGTATAGAACGTTTATGTTGAACACTAAGGCCCCCAGAATAAGTTAAAAACTTAGTTCGAACTGTTATAGATAGTGAAAACTTAGATGTAATTTTCATAAAAAAGAAAATAGAAGTAAAAAAAGTTGAATAAGTGAAAAACCTAAAAACTAAAAACAAGTGGAAATCCTAAAAAATAAATTAGTAAAAACCACAAAAAATTAAAACGCCAAAATGAAAAAAATAAAAATGCGTTGAAATTGGTTGAAATGCAAAAATTGAAAGAAGTTAATCAAAATTAAAAGTAAGCCAAATGAAAATTAAAAGTTAAAAACAAAATTAAAATGTATTTAGTTGATTGATGATCACGAAATTGATGAATGATGAATACAAAATTAAAAAGTCATGAACACAAAATTAATGAGTGATGAATACAAAATTAAAAAGTCATTTGATTCAAAATTAAAAAAAACAAAACAAAAAAAAAAAAAAAAATTAAGTCGGCTTGACGCTTACCCCCAGGCTGCAGAACTTGCCAATGTGTGTGAATCTATTCTTATCCCTGGCAAGCTGGAAGTCATGGTGCCGACGGGGGCTGGGATTGGGACCCCAGCTGCAGAAAGCGCAATTCATCCAAAAACATTTTGAACACAAGAAATCCAACAAGATACTCAGTAAGCTGCAGCAAATTTGCAGTCGAAAATTATGGCCATAATCTCGTATATCTCTATCATCGGCGATTTTTGTGTTCAGATAGGTATGATTTCGCGCCAAAACTGAAAAATGAAGTTGAATTTGCAACAATGGCATCAATCGAAAGAACCAAGATCTCAGAAATAAAAATTCCGCGTTGCCTTCGAAATTCCCTTGACTTTCGAGGTCAAAAGAATGTGGTCTCATGTCTGCAGGGTCCTTTTGCACGTACCAACATGCTGCTTTATCAATGTTTCGATCTCTGCTTGCCCTTATTACTGGACAGAAAACTAAAATCCTTATTGGCATTGGAGCTGTTTATGGCTTCCGGTAATTGTATTTCTTTTCAATTGTTCTCATTTTAATTTTCCCCATTTTTCGTTTAAATCCGATTATCTTGTCAGCCCTTGGAATGTTGAAATTTTAAAAATTTCTCCGTTGAGTCCAAACTAACATAACCTTGCCAGTTCTGTTTCCGCGCATCAAGCCCACACCTTGGAATCGGGGGACTGGGATAGTACGGACTGAGGCAGAAGTGGACTGAGGCAGAAGTGGACTGAGGGAGAAGTGGACAAAGGAGGGAGTTTTGGAGGGAGTTTTTGCATGGAGGTGGTAGCTTATACCTGTCCTAACTTAACTTAACATAACCCGACCTAACTTAACGCGGAGAAATTAAAAAATTCAGCCTCCAAAAATGCAAAAATTATGCCACAGTTCAGTTCTGCCTCAGTTCGTTCTGCCTGGTCACCGGTCCCACACCTTGACCTCCTCCTTGATTCCATTTTTATTTCTCATTTCTTTTTCTCCGGCAAGTTTGTACCTTTAAAAGTCTTTCGTCTGCGGGGATCAAATTCGTTACAACCACATTTTAGAATAAATGAACAGAATCAATAACAAATGCTTGTCAACCCTTTCGTTTTTTGGTCAGCGAAGACCACAGGATCAATTTCACCTTAAGTCCTTTGTCCCTTCTGAAATCTTATTATTCGCAGAATTTTAAAATCTTTCTAGTCCGAGGCATGGGCCCTATCCTCAGCTCTCCCGAGAATATTTTGCAGCCTTCAAGATATTAGCGACAAAATCACCAGCTTTTTAAATAAACCCTAAAATTTAAGCACTGGAAAAAAGTGAATGTTTTTCACGACCACGTTGATTCTTCGGAAAAATCCGAAGTCATTTTGCAACCATGCAAAATTTAATCAGCGGGAAATCGGCTAGCAATCCGTGGTATTCATATCGCTTTATCATATCGCTCAGCAAACCTGTCAGCAAAGCAGATTTCTCTCAATCTACATCCCATTCGTAATGTGCGATTTCAATTAATTTTTGGCGGGCAGATCGTGGGAAGTCGTTCTCGGCAGTTCATTATCACCAGTTGCGAACGCGACTTCTGGGGTGCCGCAGGGAAGCGTAGTGGGCCAATTACTCTCTTCAATCTGTTCAATTGACATCACTGTCAGCGTAACTTCGCAAACTAGGCTTTTTGCTGTCGCTATCTCCTTGTACAGACCGACCCAATCAGCCTCTGATTGTGCTGCCATGGCTGCTGACCCTTATAGTCTGTTAGTGACCGATGCGAGAGGTGTGGTATGCTAATTGACAATGGTAAATCAAATTCAATACGACGTCCCTAAAATTATGCTAAATCCCTCTTTCAAGAAGTAATTCATTTCAGAGCTCAATTTTTCCGTGATCGGCCTTAGATTGGAACAGCCTCCCTGTTCACTCAAATTTTAGCAAATGCGTCAGCATCTTATGCACACCAACCAGCATCCTTGATGGCTCTTTTTTTGTCCAACTTTGTTTTTTGCATTTTGAATATATTTGACCAATCTTGACTGTGGAACATGTCCGCAATTTGTAATTATTTCCTTCATCGCAGCTGATGAATATTTTGCACCAGCTCTAGGTCAATTTACTGATAGTCTTGGACAATGATGCTAATTTAATCGGGCATAAATAACACACCGAAGTTACAGTCAAAATTCAAAGTATGGAGTGGAGTCTTGTCCAGTTTCAATTATCTCGGGGTGGTAATTGGTTCAAACTTCAGTTGGTATCCAGGTAATGTGTAAAACCATCTCCGCAATAGGGTGTATTTATCACAATCTTCATCATGCTCCTGTCAAAAAGCGACCCTAAATCACAATACTCCGAGCCATTCTCGAGTATGCTTGCGGGGTTTGGGATTCCACCAAAGTTTCTGACGTCCAAGCTGTGGAAGCTGAACAGCGGCGGACTGCCTGTGTTTTATCAAGAAAATTTGATTGATTTGTAAGTGTGTCTGCCCATCTTCGGGACTTGGACCAGCCAACTCTGGGAACTTGTCTCGGAATGCATGGCCTTCAAATTCTCAAAGATTTTCAAACTGGTCATATTGATACTCTTTCTGCCGTGTCAATTATGCTTTAAAACCTGTGCAGCGCCGAACGGACAACGGGTTGAGCCTGACACAGCCATTTTACAAAAAAAAAAGAAGTTCTTGCGAATTCTTTTTTTTCCTCTGACTATCGCAAATGGAACAGTCTTCGATCAAATTCACTCTTTATTCAGGAAACCCGTCCGTTTCAATCCTCTCACACCAGCCAATGACCCTATTTTGTGAACACTTATCTCATGCCTGTGTGATAATGTCTTTCAATTTATTAGATCTTTTGTTTTTAAACCTGAACTGACTATGCGTAAGAGTACCTTAGCGCCAATGCATTGCTGCTGGTTTTGCTGATTATAGTCAAAATATATCAGTGAATGATTTCTCGCAACGACTCAATGTTTTTGGCAGAATCCGAACTCACAAACATTCCGAACGAACAAACAGTGAAAATCAGAACTTCATTATTTACAACAAAGAGAATATTCATTGCTTTTAAAACGGACGCTGTTCATAGAAATAAAAATTCCTGGTCGGATCCCAGGACCCAGAAAGTTCTCGAAAGTTCTCTGTTGCCATGCGGCAAATGTCGACCAATTAGGAGCCGAGCTTTTGGCGAGCCTGCGCAGGGGGGTAAAAAAGGCTTTTCGCGCCGATTTTTGTCCTCATTTGAGTGAAATTGGTTGAATGAGGAAGAGTGCGCTCCGAGTGATAAGCTTTCTGTTGTGGCCGATTTGTTGTCGTAGGTGAATTTTGAAAGCTGAAACAGTGACCTGAGACGTTGTACGAGCTTCTGAGAGACCGAATTCGTTTTGAAGGTTGTGATTTCTTTGTTTTTCTTAGTCTTTGTTTGGTTTTTTGTCTGATTTCTTGTTTTTATTGGTTATTTTCTTTGATTTTCAACTTTTTCTTGAAAATGTCGTCGACTTCCTTACGATGCATTTTCTTTTTGTTTGTTATTCTTTTTTCTGGTGTTGTTGGTGTGAGTTCGGAGTCGACGACTGCTCTTCCTGGGCGTTCCAGATGTGCTCCGTATCCGCCTCATTCCGACTCACACCTGGCCATCTTCAAGAAGAGTGGAGAGATGCAAGAAGTGAACCTGGCAGAAGTTGAGGGATCGTGGGATGGAGCAAGAATATTCAGCTTGATCGTTGTTGTCTTCATTCTGCTGTTGATTGCTGTTGGGACGATGATCGTTTACCGTGAGAAAATATTGTCGTGGATTGTGAGATGCTTGTCCAGAAGATGCGCAGAAGAGGGTGGCTTGAATGAAGTAGTTGTCGTGTAGTGGGCTGCGAACTGCTTATGCTTTCTAGAGATGAACTTGTTATTGTGACTTTTATTTCTACCTGTGCCTAATTCCTGTAGAACGTTTATGTTGAACACTAAGCATGAGTTAAAAACTAGGTTCGAGTTGTTATAGATAGTAAAAAGTTAGATGTAATTTTCATAAAACAGAAAATAGAAGTAAAAAAAGTTTTATATATGAAAAACCTAAAAACTATAAAAACAAGTGAAACGCCTAAAAATTAAATAAGTAAAAAACTTAAAAAATTAAAACGCCAAAATGAAAAAAATTAAAAGGCGTTGAAATTGGTTGAAACGCAAAAATTAAAGGAAGTTAATAAAAATTAAAAGTAAGCCAAATGAAAATTAAAAGTTAAAAACAAAATTAAAATGTATTTAGTTGATTGATGATCACAAAATCGATGAGTGATGAATACAAAATTAAAAAGTCATTAATTCAAAATTAAAAAAAAAAATTAAGTCGGCATGACGCTTACCCCCAGGCTGCAGAACTTGCCAATTTGTTGAAATGTATTCTTATCCCTGGCAAGCTGGAAGTCATGGTGCCGACGGGGGCTGGGATTGGGACCCCAGCTGCAGAAAGCGAAATTCATAAAAAAAACATTTTGAACGCCAGAAATCAAAAAAGATAAGCTGCAGCAGATCAGCAGTCGAAAATTATGGACATATGCCCAGTTTTTCCAACACGGATCAAATCTAGGTTTAAACTGAGATCAACTGATCGTAGATCATTATTTGAACCGGATCATGATCTGAGATTATCTTTTTGTGTTCTTTTGAGGTGAAGATGATCTCCGATCAACTGATCGGAGATCATTTTTGATCCGCTCTTTTCAATTCGGCCGCCATATTTGATCCTGGAAACTCTTCAACATTTATTTCACTTCTCTCGAATGGGTGCATGGGATTTTGTGGTTCTGAACAGCCACTCGTCATCATTTCACATTTCATAGAAAGTTCAGGTACTTGCGTTTGAATGTTTCTTGCATTTTTTCTTTTTTTTGTGATAGAATGTTCTGACTAATTATGAAATGCAACGTTTCTTCTCACCCATTTCCCGGTGTTTTCATGCGAATCTAAAGTATTTCGCCCCGGCATTACGGCTGCTTTTTGCGAGTAACTTTCCATCTAAACAACAAATTAATATTTGACAAACCTGTTTCCTGACAAAGACAAGTTAGTTTGCCCGAAAAATAGGAGAATTCGTGAAAAATAGGCATTTCCCATTCATTGCGATCATTCCTCTGAAGATGCACTTTTGCACTCCAAACTGCCTAATTTATGCAATTGTGAATGGATATAAAGCGCATCATTTGATAATTTTAATCGTCAAGCAACTCACCATTGCGAAAAATATAGAAATGATCACGGAAAAGGTCGCAAACTTGCTTCAAAAAGTGGAATGAGTTCGACCGCTCATATTGGTTTCATTCAAATCTGGTATCTTTCGGCCGTCGCAAAACAAACAAAACGGTTTCCATGGCAACATGAATTGGGTTTTGAATTGAATCAAAGCTTTCGAAATTTTTTCGTTGATTGCTTATTCGAATACCTTCACCATCTCCTAAATGGCATTCACACTGAGCTTCAACTACAAACCAATTTGATGGATTATTGGGTTTGAGAACTTTAATTTCTATGCACAGCGCTATTCCTATACGCTTTACCTTTTCTTGCCAAACTTAACTCAATAAAATAAATTCTTACCCAATGACATCAAGAAAGAAACAAACAGAACAACAAAGCAAACCCTGTTGGTTGTAGGGACACATTTGCACGAAACAGAGAAAAGGCACACCCTATGCCATGCATATGCTGGCGCCAATGGGGGACACGAATACATCGCTAATAGTGTTGCTGTTTTTCAAATTGTTTAATACAATTGTGAAATTGTGCCCCCCGTACAAAAAACTTTACCCAAAATTTTTCATGCGATTACAATCAACAGCCTCTGTAACAAAACAAATCAATTTCTGGCCCGCAGAGGCAAAAGCGTACTCTTATATAGACTCTGCTTTTGGGCAAAGAGCGCAGCTGAAAATTGCATCTTCGCCATGCGAAGAAAATTATACCTGCAGGGCATCGCAAAAATGACCACAAATTTTGAGCGTTTTCATCTCACTGGAATTTTGGAAATGAAAGGCTGTATTACGCAGAAACTCGTTCTCGGATGTGTCCATGCACTTTTTTGCTTTGAACTTATGACAGAAACTTCACTTCAAATCAAAACAAGTAGGAAAACTTTACTAAGATAAAGCACCGCAAAAATCCTGACTGCGAAAAGAAAACATGAGACAAAAGAGATGATCCGAGATCAGAGATTTGATCGCCCAATTTTGGCCGATCAAAGATGATCCGAGATCAGGGCATTTTGATCGCCGATCAAAAGTTGACTCGAACTCGATGGACAAAACAACTGATCTCGGATCAAATTTTGATCCGAGATCAGCGGGCAGAGATGATCGGCGATCAACAGCCAAAAGAACAAAAAAATGAAATGATCCAGGTTTAAACTCAGTTTAAACTCTGATCAATTTTGATCCGTGTTGGAAAAACTGGGCAATAATCTCGTAAATCTCGATCATCCGCGAGTCTTGTGTTCAGAAATGATTTCGCGCCAAATTCGAAAATGAAGCTGAATCTGCAACAATGGAACCAATCTAAAGAACTGAGATCTTAGAAATTAAAATTCCGCGTTGCCTTCGAAATTTCCCGGATTTTTGAGTTTAGACGAATGTAATTTCATGTCTGCTCCTTTTTCACATACCAACCTGCAGGTTTATCAAATGCTGTGGACTCTGCCTGCGGACGAAAAAAATGAGGGATTCTCACTAGATTCGGATCTGTTTACGGCTGGTATCTGGAGTCTGTGTCCAGTTTCAATTATCTCGGGGTGGCATTTGATTCAAACCTCAGTCGGTGCGTCCAATCCAGGCGTGTGTAAAATCTTCCTCCACAATGGGTTGCATTTATCACAATATTCGTCACGCTCCTGTCAATAAGTGACCGTAAATCAAAATAGTCAAGTATGCCAGCAAAGGCATACTTGCAGCAAGGGCAATATTGCAGCAAAGGCAAATTCTGCTCTTTATTTTATAAAACGGAACTTCAAGAAATGCCCACGTAAAATCCGAGATCTTGCTTACAAAAGTCTCGTTCTGCCAATAATGGAATACGCATCCCCTGCATGGGATCCATTCCTCTCAACAAATTGTCACATCTTGGAGGCAGTCCAGCGCCGTGCTGCGAGGTTTGTTATGGGGGATTACGGGCGCACTAGTAGTGTCACTCAAATGATGATCTCTCTTGGTTGGTCATCCTTGGCAAATCGCAGGAAAGTGGCCGGGTTGCTTGCACTATTTTTGATTGTATCCAATGTTGGTGGATGGGGTGAGTTGTTGGTCCATGTGAAGCAGCCACATTATTATTCTCGCCGTGACCATAATTATAAAATCAGGTTGCTAAATATCGAAGAGGACGTTGGGAAATTTTCTTTTCTTCCTGGAACTATAGCTGAGTGGAATCAATTGCCAGCATCCATCTTCAATCTCCCTTTAAGCATTCCTATTTTCAACAACGTCTATCTGATTATTTCTCTTGAATCAATGTCAGGTTTTATGCTATTTTCCATGGTTTCTGCTGCTAAATACCTAGCGATTGCATACCTATTTTTGTTCGTTTTCGGATATAATTTTGCCTTTATCTCTGATTGTTGTAATAATTGTATAACGTTGATAAGGGGACAACCCCAAAAATAAACGATTCAATTCAATTCAAAATGCCAACTCATTCTCGAGTATGCTTGCGGGGTTTGGGACTCCACTAAAGTTTCTTATGGCCGTTGAAGCCGAACGCGGCGGACTGCCTGGGTTTTGTTAAGAAAATGTGGTTGATTTGTTAGTGCCCTACTTCGGGACTTAGACCACTCAGGCAAGTTGACTTCGAATGCGTCGCCTTCAAATTCTTAAGGATTTTATAACTGGCTATCGGCGTTCCTTTCCCGCATAATTATGCTTCAAAATCTGTTCATTCACGCCGAACGGGTAACGAGTTGGGCCTGACAGCCATTTTGTGAAAAGTAAGATTTTGCGATTTCTGTATCCCCTGACTTTCGTAGCTTGGAATGGGCTTCCATCAAAAAGTCACTCCTTAATCAGGAAACGCGTCCACTCCTCTCCTCTCGCACCAGGTCATGATCTTGCCATGTGAATCCACATCTCATGCCTGTGTGATAGTTTCTTTTAATAATTGATATGACCTTTTGTTTTCAAGCCCGAACTAACCATGCGTAAGCGTACTTTAGCACTAATACGTTGCCGGTGTTTTTGCTGATATTTATTAATACAATATTATTGTCACAATGAAAGCTTTTCTCGTAACCCTGGCTAAATTTTTTTGGTAAAATCTGAAGTCATTTTTCAACCCTCCAAATTTAATTTGAAGAAAATCAGTCGCCAATTCGTATAGATGTCTCCCAATCACAGAAACTAAGCAAAAGACTCAAGACTCAAGGCTCAAGTAAGGTTGACGTCTTCTTTTCGCCAGAAAGAAGCAAAACGTTCTGCAAAATTTCGGCTGATAGAACGACGAAATCGGCAGAGCATTCTCCCAAGCATTTGAATTATTGACGTTTGAAATCAGTTGAGCTAATCTCGTAATCAAAAAAGAGTTTTAAAATTCTGTGAATGGAAGATCAAAACTTTTATCGTGCAAATTCAGAAATCATAAACTGTTTTGACAACTTCACATTTTTGATATCTTATTTGACATGTAGACAAATTCACACGCAAAACTCCTACTTCTTAATCCCTCCTCGACATTGCGATGGTCAATTTTCAGTGGTCGGCAGTTTCAGTTGATGCTACTCCTGGCATTGCCGATCACGAAGCTGTGGTCCTTACATTGATCAACAAGCCAAACAGAAACAACAAAAAGATCGCAAAGGTATTTGTTAATAATTATTCTGCAGTCAACTGGACAAAGTTGAATGGAGTTTTACTGACAAAGCCATTATTGACCGATAAATCAATAAAAAGCAGGCCCATTAATGACACCTGGTTAACAATTAGGGACACCCTTAGGTCTTTTTATGAAAGCACTGCCTGCAAGAAGGGTTAAAGTAAATCCAAAATTTCCCTGGGTAAACCACAAGTTGAACAGGTTACTCCAAGCAAAACGGGGAGCCCATGCCAAATTCAGGCGCACTGGTTCCAACTCTGATCGGAACAACTATTGTCAGCTGCGAACTGAATGCGCAGATCTTAACTCAGAACTTATGACTGCATTCATCAGTGATACCCTTGAAGACAAGCATTGTAGTTAGTTTTGGCAGTATTTAAAATCGCTGATAAG